>APFE031041010.1:4975-32291 GCA_000404065.3 Pinus taeda
AGAATCATGGGATCATGAGGATATGTGTCACATCTCCTAATTGTATTATAACTCTAAAAGACATGTGTCTTATCAGTTCCTATTTTGATTAGGACTCTAGAGGTAGAGGGAGAGATTCATGGATTATCATTAATGAGATGACTCTCATCTTTTTGTATAAATAGGAGATCTCTCTCCTTCATTAGTTAGTTCTTAAGCTTAGCTTATGAGAGTCTCTTTTTAGCCTCTCTTTAGTCTTTCCTTTAGTCTGTTCTTAGTCCTTTTAGCTTGTTAGTCTCATGGCTTTTGAAAGCTTTTGTACTTTGCACTTTTGAAGAAATTGAATAAAGCTTTGATGTTCTCAACATGGAAGGAGATGTGAAGTAGATGTCATGGAGCACATTAGGATGTAAGTAGATTAGATTTCATTTTGTAAATATTGCTTTGTAGAATGTAAGGTAGATTAGATTTTCATTCATGCAATTTTAAGTATGCTTTAATTTTATAGGTAGAAGGGGGTCCCTGCCTTGTACAGTTTGAATTATTGCATTTTATTTTCTCCCGGGATTGTGTGTTGTATTTGCTTTAATATCTAATGGTAGTTGCAGTTGTCTTGTTCATAATGCTGCCCTCTTTACTCTATTTTTCTAGACTAGTTTTAGTGTAGTTTTACAAGTTGGATTCTAACTAATTTATGCTCTCTTTATCATGAATGGCTTATTTTTCAAGAGAACAGAACATTGATTAATTGCAGCTTGTATTTGAGTAGACTTGGCTTGTGATGCTAACACTTTTTCCACTTGTTACACATAATCACATATGTAGGAAGCAGTATGTTGGGAAAGGCTTAGTAGTGTTACAATTTGTCCAAATAGAGTGATTAGAAGTTTTTATCAATTCTTGGATTTGTCTTCAGCTACCTTCTAATCGTGTTTTATGCAAATACGCAGTAGAAGCAGAGAGTTAGAAGGAGATCATCACTAACAACAATCCTTGAAGTGATTTTCTTATTTTCTTTTATTTTGCAGCAATATGAATAGAGACTAATGCCATTAGAATGTGGTCATTTACTTTCAAGTCATTTCAAGTTCTTTGCTTTCAGTTTCATTTCAAGTTATTTCTTTCAAGCTCTTTCCTTGCAAGTTTAAAGTTTGATTACTTTCTAGACTTATTTCTAACTACTTCTTAATCGTGTTTACATAGTACGGTATGTTGAAGCAGGGAGTTAGGAAGAGTTGAACATTATAACTGGTCTTTAAAGTGGTTTTTCTTACTTGTCACCTTAGAGCTTGATTACTTTTTGGACTTATTCTTAATCGTGCTTAACATAGTACTATATGTTGAAAGCAGAAGGTTAGGAAGAGTTGAACATTATAACCTTATAAAACAACGAAGTAAGAAACAGGTTAACTAAGCACATATAGTGCACCACACTTCATCAGTTTACGAACCCCGGGTTGACAATTAATACTAGCAATTTAGATAACACTAAATTGATAAACAGTCATGTTCAAGGATAACACCCAAACAAGGTGGGGAATTGAACACCTGACTTAAAATCTAGGAGTGCGTTAATAGTGCATGAGATCATAATCTATCAAAGAACAAATGGACTCCTTTTGAGAATAGGGCTCCTTTTGAGAATAGTTAAATACTCTCGAAGCCACAAAACAATTGTGTCTAGCATTCTGTACTTGTTACAAATTACTTTAAAATTTTGATAGTTATTTTACATAAATTAGATGAAATTATTTTTCCTTTTTAGACTAATTTATTAGTGGACATGAATTACGTATGAATTCTTTATCTACTTGGGATTGAATTTTTCTCTCTAACCCTTGATAATGTGTTGGTATTAGTAGTAACTTAGGGTTAGTTCATGAAACCTACCACAACTATAATGAAAATTCCACATAAGAAAACAAGAAATGACATGGATGAGTAGGTACTCACACATAATGATGACATCATAGGATGATGTTCCATGGTAATGTGACAAGGATCATGGGCCTTGAAGATGTGGCTTATTGACATGGCTTGCCCATGTGCCATACTTTTGTGATTGATTTGGAAATGAATGATAAAAGCAGATGTATGTGAAAACCCTTAAAGGGAGAAAGCAAATTAACCTATTTTTAGAATATTATTTTAGACTCCAACCTAGATAAACATGTATTAATATGGGTCCAAGATCTACATTAAGTGATGTTTCCCTTGTTGTAGTTGAAAGGTGTAAATTAGATAAAGGAAAACAATATAAGCCCTTGTTAGTATAGCTGACCATGGGAACTAAGAGAAAAGTGAATAGAATCTAATGTTGGACACATGGTATTATCTAGAAGCCTAATGGTTGCTAGTGTGTTGGCATTTATGAAAACAAGATCAACATGGAGGTTTATGGCAGCTTATGTTAACATTTATATGATTTATCTGTCAATATGAGGGTGTCCTATGTTTGTTGCAGTCAATAGGAGATAATCACCATAGTAGCAATCTTATTGTAGAAGCCCTATGTTTGTTGCAGACAATAGGAGATAATCACCAGAGTAGCAATCTTATTGTAGAAGCCATAAAATTATGAGTATGGTGGTTGGGTGTCCAGGATTCCATGTACAAGATAAGGGCTAAGGTGCCAAAAACATCGGACCTTCTCCACTGGAAAGTGCTTTGAAAGAGGTTTCCAATGGTTTGGAAGTTTGCAAATTGCTTCCTAGATAAAAAATTATTCACTCCTGAAGTGAGGATCTTGAAGTACAAAGCAGGCCAAAATATTGAAGCAAACCAGCATATCAAGACCTCAAAAATTTGTAACCTCAATCATATTCCTTTTTAATAATGTTTTGACCTAAGAATAGGAACGTAGGGAAGAATATTGGAGGCAGAAGAAATATTAGAGGTAATAATTTGTTTCAAAGTAAAAGGTTGAGGGCCCCTTTTCTCACCTCCATTAGGACACATGGCAATAGGTGATTGGCCTTGTGAACTTGGCGAGGAAGATGATGTCATCATGATGTGGCAGTATAGAGGACACATGGCATTCATATTCACCATTTTGGGTGCCCTCATGTGGTAAATCCCTGTGAGACATGTCACGACTAATGAGGCACCACATGGAGTTGATGACATCAACATGGCCTCATCTCACAGGTTAGAATTTTAGAGATTGGAGTTTTCATAACTCTTGTCTAATTACTTTATGGGAATCTTAACTCTTGTATAATTACTTTATGGGAATGTTTGATCCCATGTGTGAAGCTCTAATGTGACTGTAACATGGTCGTGGGAGACCCAAAGGACCAAGGATGTAGAGCAGATTGAGCATCCAAGTGTTATGGAGTAGTTTAGAGGAAGGAGACATCATAACTTAGTTACATTAGCAATTTGGAAAATTTACGATGGAGGGATCTTCTAAGGGAGTACGTAGGACCTAAGTGTTGTGAATACATTACGTTGAAAGTGATTCAAAGGTCATAATTTCATAACTTCTCCATAACTAAGTTGTGAGAAAGTTTTGGTGCCTAGGAGCTCGGATGTTGGTGGCTCTTGGTTATGGAAGCCTGAAAGAGTCAAGGATGTGAGCTATAACACAAAAATATAGGCCCTCGACAAGGGCCTTAAGGCATTAGGACTTGAATATTATTCCCCCGGTCATGACACTCCTTCCTATGGAGAAATGTGATAAAATGGTTAAGCACAAGGAGTTAAAAGAAAATTGGATTTTACAATTTCATAAGGTCCTTTTAATAAAAGATATGAAATAAAAGGGCTTTGATAGTTTACCACAAAGGAGTATTGAACATTGGATGGATGGGTAGCTGAGTAAACGTGGACAAAGGAGTTCATTGATGAAGTTAATGGTGACTATGGAGATCACTGTGTAAGGGTGACAAGGACTAGGATTCTTAGGGAAGAATTATTGGACTTGTCTTCATTTTGAAAGAAATCCATCTCACATCTCTCATGCACGTCTTTTAGAAATCATTGAACAATAATGAAGCCATGTAGAAGTACAGTCAATCTCTATGAGCCATGAATAAGGATGGGGAGTCTCATTAGAGTCTCTACGTGGACTAAGATTAAATTCTTAGAATGGAGAATAAGAGAGTGAGATAATGAAGTGAACTGAGACCATTCTCATGTTTTAATGCAGCAGAATGATTTATGAAAAGAGAGGCAAAAAAAGAATGAAGTACCATGCCAGGAGTACACTCTGCTCAGTGTAGACAGTGAAAATAGTGTGCTCAGTGTAGCATACGAGCAAAACTCAGTATTTCGATTGAGAAACTGGGGAATACAATATTTTCCTGTATCTACTAAAGAGATTAGAGAAATGTGTGTGAAAGTTCAACAAATAGAACAAGTGTTGAACTGAAGCAAAGTAGTGCAGAAAGCTTGTGAAATAGGTGGTCAAGAGGTGAGCACATGCAATTTAGTGTAGAAGAATGAGTATAATGTGTTGCAAAAGAGTGAGAAGAGGATAGCGTGTTGTTGTGTGAGGCAGAGAGACCCTGTGGAATAGTAGCGGATCAAGAGTAGAATACTAAGTGAACTAGATTGGTATTTCTTTGTATATGTAATTGCCCTTGTTTATAGTTTGAAACTTGCATGAAAGGTAAAAAAGTGGCTAGAGTATGTAGTGGCTTGCATTCATAAGAGGTTCATGCCTCTTGGCAAGTGGGTGCATTCCATTTTAAGGATAAAAGTTCCTCGTAATAGTGGGTTTTCACAGAAAAATTGTTGTAATTAAGTAGGTGCTTGATTTGCATCATAATAAAAAATAGATTGGTGGTTTTTGCGCTTTGGGTTTCCACGTAAAATTATCAATGTCAATATATGTATGTTGCTCATGTGATGGATTGTATGTACATGTGATCCAGGTGGATATTCGTGGCCACCCACCAATTCCACTTGTACCCCAACCATTGTCTCATTCAGTTTTTTAGTTTCGTTATTTGCAACACAATTTACTATTTTTGGCAGTTTCTTGGGTCTTGAACTTCTGGAGCTGTTTTGAGGCCCTAAATGATGTTTTTTGAAAAGAATGGGACAACTAGTGGTGCATGAACTATTTTGTTCATACCAAAGTTGTAGTCCTCGGATATATCTTTGTAACGAGCTATCGTGTGCGTCAAATGGAGATCATAGAGCTTGAACTGGTTGAACCTTTGGAAGAGCAACCTCACAAATCCCGACATCCTCCCATGGTAGATGAAGACAAAGACGAGGGGGTAGAATATCCTATCAAAATCTTTCTCGAAGAAACCCTTGAGCGACAAAGGAATGTGATGACGGATAACCTTGCCCAGATCCTTCAACGACTTCTTAGGGGTTATACATCTACTTCTAGCAGCTACTCTGGAGGTGCCACACCATTTAAGGTACATGTTAACTTTGAAATTCCCATTTTTGAGGGTCAGATAGATGTAGATGCTATAGGTAAATGGTTGAATCTGCTAGAAGGTTATTTTTCTATTGATGATTTTTCTAGCTGGGAAAAGAGTACTTTTGCTCTTCTCAAATCCACCACCCACATCAAGGACTCGTGGGAAAGTTACTGCAAGTAGAAGGATGAAATTATGGCGTCAATATTTTCGACTGCACCTAGTTGGAATTTATTCCAGAATTCCATCAAGGAGTAGTACTACCCTATCAAAAGATATGAGGATAAATATGTAAAGCGGAACACGCTACGACAAGGAAGGGACCAAGATGTTCCGGAGTTTACCAATATTTTTCATACCCTTCGCACAAAGTTGGGTATCAAGGATTTTGAGCTACATGTGGTACTCAAACACCATGGCTGCCTACATGGGTACATCGAGGACGAGATGGAGATATTAGACATCTCCTCCCTCATCACAGCCTACTGATTCATTGTCAAGATCAAGAAGAAGTTTAAATAGAACAAGCGAGACTTTGGATCTGCAAATATGAAGAAAGGGAAAGGCACCCCCAAACTACTGAATAAAGTACAAAGCCAAGGCGGGGTGGACCAAAACAACCCAACAAAGCCAGAAGCAGAGAACAACACTGCAAAGCTGAAGAACGACACAAGAAAGTGGTGTGAGTTCCATAAGAGCTGCAATCACAACATAAGTGAGCGTCAGGAGAAGCAGTCATTAGTGGTTGAGCTAAAGTCTTCAGAATCAGATGCATGTTCAGACTCTAATTCAAAAGTTGATAAGAGGAATGTGAAAGGGAACCAAATTATTGATGCGGAGACCAATCCCACTATTGCCACCACGAAGATCCAAAAGGAGGAACTCGTAGATCTAGAGGAGGAGGAGCTACTCTTCCACTCCTAGATGTGGATAAAGGGCTCCTCACTACAGTTCATTGTCGACAACGGAAGCCAATAGAACCTCATTTTGGTAGATTTCATGAAGTGGTTGGGCTTACTGACCCCACCACATGCATAAGTGTACACCATCGGGTGGCTTCACCAAGGAAAATGTCGCCTTCCATACAACATCAAGCCCTTCATTGATGTTTGTGATGTATTATTAGGCAAATCATACCTATGGAAGGGACATGTTGTATATTAGTTAAGGCCTCGTGATATTATTGGTACTTTGGGAAATAAGTTGTATAGGATACTAGAGGTAGCACAACCTACTGAAAAACAATACAGTAAGCTCATTTCCAAACTGGGAAATTTGTTTTCTTGATGATACGCCCTCAAGTAAAGAAGAAGATGGTGGCCACTACCTCTAGAAAAGACCCCTCCGCATGAAAACTATAGATGGACAACGCCATGCAGGAGTATGAGGACATATTCACCTCCCCCGTAGGGGCTCCTCTGTACTGCCAGGTGAAGCACTCCATCGATCTGAGCATATATGTCTTTCTTCCCGATGGACCTATCTGTAGGTGTTCCACTCTAGAGAACGATGAAATCAAAAGGCAGATTTAGGAGCTATTGTAGAAAGGTCACATCCAACTGAGTTCATTGGCCTGTGGGAGCCCGATTGTGTTGGTATAGAAAAAGGATGTGACTTGGAGACTCTTTCTGGAATAGGTACTCGATCCCATGGATTGATAACCTTCTAAACCAAATCAAGGTCGAAAAATATTTCATCAAGATCAATTTGAAGTTAGGATATCATCGAGTACAAATATAATACTCTCATGTGTGGAAGACTACCTTCAAAGCCAAGGAGAGCATTTTCGAATGGTTGGTTATGCCTTTCAGGTTTATGAATGCTCCTCGAACCTTCATGAGGCTACTGGATGACATCTTGTGGCCATTCACTAACTCATTTGTGATGACATCCTAATATTGAGCTAGAGTTTGGAACAACACCTCCATTAGATCCGACAGGTTGTCCAACACGATGGCAACACAACTTATGTGCCAATTTGGAGAAATACACTTTTGGCATGACCCAAATTTAGTATTTGTGATTCACTATTGATGAATAGGGGGTACATGTGGATCCAACCAAGATCCAAGTCATTTAGGAAACAGTCATCCACACATACCACTGGCCCCTACCATTCATACAAATGCAAGGGAAGTTGTAGAATGATCGCCATCAGAGGTGGTCTACATACCTGCAACAGTTCCATTGGAATATCAAGTATAAGAAGGGAAGAACCAATAATGTTGTAGATTGCCTCAGTTGGCCATCGATCATGGTGTTAACCATCGTGCTCAACCCTTGTGGGCCCGAGACTTTTGATTGGCCACTTCTCTACAAAAGCGACTTGGAATTCACCCACACATACCAAACACTCTTAGAGGAGCAACATGTTCCATATTTTCACCTTCAGGATTCCCTGTTATGCCACTTGGGTCACCTTTGTCTTCCTTCAAGTGAGCGTGCCAAGATGATTTGGGAATTTCAGGGTTGAGAAAACAGTGGTAGTATTTCATAAGTATTTCTATTGGTCGAATCTTCAATTAGATGTTATGAAGTACATGAGATCCTGGACTCCCTATGCCATTGCCAAGCTAACCATGAAGAAGCAAGGCCTCTATATTCTGCTGCCTACCCCTAGTCAACCTTGGGAATCCATCTCCATGGATTATATGCCAGGCCTTCCTTCTACTAAGCATGGAAACGATTGTGCTATTGTTGTTACTGATAGGTTCTCAAAAATGGCCATTATGGCGGCTTGCAAGTACAATATCATAGCAGAAGCCATTGCTAAACTCTTCAATGAACATTTTTGGGTACACTTTGGGAACCCACAGTCTCTCATCTTAGATCGAGACAACAGGCTCCTCAGTACATTTTGGTCGAGTCTCTAGTCGATGGACACCAAACTCACTAAGTCCACAACCTTCAATCCCAAACTGATGACCAAACAGAGGTAGTAACCAGGATGATCCTACACATTCTGTGCATGTACAAGTCAAAGCGTCCATGCACATGGGATGAGAGCCTTAGCTATTTTTAGTACAATTATAACCGGGTTCTCCATAGCTCGACTAGCCACAACCGTTTTTAGGTAGGCTTGGGATTCCAGCCACTATGTCCCATTGGTGTGGCCATGCCATTTGTAGCTACTCAAGTAGATTTAGCTCATGTCCAATTTGAAATAGATAAGGCAAACCACTTCATTGCACACATCTAACATATTCGCCAATAGGTCCATGACATTCTAGAGAAATCAAATGGCAAGTACAAGCAGCGGCATGATCAACATTGGGTGCCACACAAGTTTCTGGTGGGCAACAAAGTCTAGTTGCATTTTCAAAGACGACATGTTATTGGAGCCTATCAAAAACTTAAGCAACTTTGATATGGTCCTTACACCATTACCAAGGATGTAGGAGATAATGCATTTGAGCTCAACATTTCCCCATTCCTTGGCTTGCACCCAGTGTTCAATGTGCACCACCTTCGGCCATACTTTCCACCATTACTAGACACATCCAACATTGCAGAACAATTCACACCAAAAGAGTTAAACCCAGATTGCATGGAACAAGCTACAATTGATTAGATCATGGTCACACAGATAAAGCACACTTGCCAACACAAGATCCAACTTTATGTAGCTGTCAAAGTAGTCCAACTCCTTCACCAGGGCAAGTGGCTCACTAGGGACCAATATGATCAGAAGATTCCTCATCTCATGGAAGAACTGAACCTAATGGGGAACATTTCTTCCTAAGTAGGGAGGAATGATCTAGGTGGATTTTGGTGACTGCCCGCCAATTCCCCGTCGACCCCCACCATTTTTTCTTTCAGGTTTTGAGTTTCCTTATTTGTAGCACAATTTAATATTTTGGGTAGTTTTTTGGGTCCTAAACTTATGGAGCTCTTTTGAGGCCGTAAATTTTTTTTTTTGGGAAAACTGGGAGAAACATGTGGCAAACGAAGATCGTATCCCAAAGTTATGACCCCAAGAATTTGATGTACCAATTTACCCAAAAGAAGGGCCATAGTTTGGCCATTCATCTCCTTTGGTTAGGGTTTTGGATTTTTATGGTTTTCCATTATTTCTCAAACATAAATAGGCCTTCTAGCCTCATTGTAAGACAATTCAAAGGCATATAATTGTCACATCTCTCCTACCATCACCTGAGCTAGTTTATTTCCATTTTTGTTTGTAAACATATTTCAGTATTTTACATTAATGAAATGAAGTATTACTTCTATTATACCTTTGTATTTATGGTTATGTATATAGTTTTTTTCATTCCTATTTAAATCTAGATCAACTTTTGAATGACTTATCTTGTTTATCATATAGATTTTGTATGAAATATCTCAAAATTAACTAACCATAGTGAAATTAATTAAAGTCTTATACTTAAAATTGAAATAACTTCACTATTACTGATTCACCACCCCCCCCCCAACAAATTCATTACTACAATAATTGTTAGTAGAGGAGAGACCATTCAGGAACAACCTAACCACTTAAAGGTAGATTCATAAGGAATTATGTCTAGGAAAGAGAGTCAAGGTTCTTACTCAAGCAAGATAAGCAGTCTTTGATGGGACAAACTATGCCTTCTGGAAAATTAACATGGAAGCCTATGTTATGTCTCTTGGAGTATATTATTGGAGCTATTTAATAGTAGATTATGTTGTCCTTAATGTCCCTACCACTTATGTAGATGGTAATAAATTGTATGGAAATAATGCTAATGTCAATAATTCCATTATTTTTGGTCTTAATCAATCTGAAATAATAAATTTTATGCATTGTAAGTCTACCAAGGAAGTGTGGGTGAAACTCAATTAGAGACATGAGGGTGATGAGAAATTGGAGCAGGCCAAACTTCAAACCTTTAGAATGAGGTTTGAAAGCTTAAACATGAGTGAAGAAGAAATCATATTAAAATAGTTTCTTAGAGTTGATGAAGTAACCAATATGATTAGAGAACTTGTTGAGGAAGTCAAGGAAGATATGATTTTTCAAAATATCTTAAGATCCCTACCCATGATATTTAATGCCAAAGTGTCTACTATTGAAGAATGGCTAATTGAAAGAACCTCAAGATGGATTAGTTCCTTGGCACTCTGACAACCTATCAGATGAGAGTAGTAACACAGAAGTATAAACCTAGGAGGCAAGGTTCAACGTCTCGAAGAAGACCAAGGAGCACAAGCTGATCAATATTTCTCCAATCATGAATCTAATGAGGAGTTGGTTCAGCGTCTCAGGGAACTGAAGCATCACTTAGGAAAATATAAAGTGAAGTTTCCCTCTAAATTTTTTCATTATGGGAGAGTTGGACTTTTTTCGTGCAAGTGCCCTTTCAAAGAAAGGACTAAAAAGGAATATGTTCACTAATTTAGAAGAAAATCTTAGAAACATCAAAATAAGAAGTTATATAAGAAAAAATGGAATCCAAAGAGGATAGTTGAACACCAGAGTCGGCGAACACAAAACCATTGGAAGATGATTCATATAAGTATTTACTCGAAAAAAGACAATATTCTTGACTCTGAAGAGCAATAATAAGAAGAAGTAGTTGAATTTGAAGTGGAACTCATCAATTCTCTTAATAAGAAGGAGTAGTTGAATTTGAAGAAAAGCAAGGAACATGTGAGAAACTTGAAGAAGAGAACAAGCAATTAAAATATGAGTTTCTAAAGGTAAATAAGAAAACAATCTAAGAAACATTCAAGGATGATATTTTTTCCATGAAATTCAAACTTGAAGAAGTTCTTCAAGATTTGATCCACGAACGAGAAGAGAAATATCAGAGTCTTGAGGTAGAGGTCATCTCTCTTAGAATGAATTTTGGGAACATGAATACTGAGAAAGGCATAAATAAAATTTTTCTAGAAGGATCAAGAAATATTGATCAGATTCTAAGTAGTAAGAGGCCTTTAGGAAACGAAACAAGCTTGGGATACTCCAGACAATATAAATCTTCTATGGGAAATATGAACTACAGGTCCACGGGTTTTGAGAAATCTTAAAGCTATGAAAATATGTATCAAGAAGTAATCAATGAATACAAAAAGAGAGCAAACCATAGATGATTCCATCACTCGAATAATAACTCCATATGCCCCAAGTAAACACACCAATTAAGAATGAATCAATCAAGTAGACAGCAGAGGTACCTTCACGAAAAAATTCATGAAATTCCAACTTCATGTACTCTCATATATTTTATGGTCATTGTTATAAATTTCACATCCTCAGGCATAAGGTTTTTCATTGTAGAAAGATAAAAGTTTAAAGATATGAAAATTTTAGATACAACAAGTACCATAATTCTATATCTTAGAACTCTACTGTCATTGTAGAAAGATCAAAGTTTAAAGAGATGAAAAGTTTAGATACAATAAGTACCATAATTCTATATCTTAGAACTCTAATGTTAGAGATTAAAATACCTTTTATCCCCTAGTGAATAATTTTCAATATTCCAAATGTAGTAAATTTTGGGCACAAGAAAAGTGAGTGGAGAAACAGCTTTGAGTATCCATCTAAGTTTCATAACCCTTGGAAACCAAATTTTTGAAAAGATAAGGAGAATTGGACATGAAAATATGGAAATAGTATGGAATGTGGAGAGTGGTTGCTCCAAACATATGACTGGGGATAAGATAATTTTTTTGTCTCTAAAAGAAAGGGATAGAGGGAGCAATGTCATGTTCAAAAATAATTCCCAAACAAGAAGTAAGGGTAAGGGAATAACTAGTCTTGATTAAAATACTAAATCACAAAATGTTCTGTATGTAGAAGGTCTCAAGCATAATTTTCTTAGTGTCAGTATAATGTGTGATAATGGCTTTAATGTGACCTTTCTATCGAAGGACTTTGTGATCCAAAATGAAGAAAATGGTAAGCTAGTCAGATAGTGAAGACGTGGAAACAAGCACAACCCCAAGGCCCAAAACACATTCCAGGTATGTACGAAGGAACACCGTGATAGTCAAATTCTTGGACATCAAAGACTTAATGTTCAAACCAGGAGGAAATTTTTGGTAGTTCAAGTTGTGCAAATCTTTCTCTTGTATCTTAGGTTGAGCCTAAAAGTCCCAGATAGGCAAGTGAGGACAAGTTCTCGGTGAGAGCTATGAACGAAGAACTTGACTTAATTGAGAAGAATGACACTTGGGAGTTTGTTCCAAGACACAAGGGTCTTAAAAATATGTTAAATGAGTAGCATCAAGTAATTATAACAAGGATCAATTATTTTGCAAAGGGTATGCCCGAATAGAAGGGATAGATTTTGAGGAAACCTTTGCACCAGAAGCTAGAATGGAAGCTATCAGAATTTTTATTTCCTTTTCTAGTAATAAAAAAGTCAAGGTATATGAGATGGATGTGAAGTTGGAATTTCTTAATGGATATCTAGAAGAAGAAGTTTATATTGAGCAGTTAGATAGATTCACTCACTATAAATGAAGGGTTTCTGTGCAAAATGAGAAAGGCCTTATATGGACTCAAATAGGCTCCTAGAGCCTCATATGGAAGACTGGATCAACACCTATTGTATAAAGGATTTAAGAAAGTTAATGTAGTAAAAATATATACATTAAGTCTAAAGAATATCATCTACTAATTATAGTTTTGTATGTGGATGACATAATATTTTGTAGCGATGTGGAACAATTGAGACATCAATTTAAAATTGTATGCAGACACAGTTCGATATGTGCATGACCAAATAAGTATGATTCTTCCTAGGACTCCAAATTTCGCAGTAAAAAATGGGGTATTTATATCCATGTCTAGGCACCTATGAGAAATTTTGAAGAAGTTTTGCCTAGAAGATTGCAAGCTAGTTAGCACTCTTATGGTTAGAGGCTACAAATTGTACAAGAAGATGAGACACTGCCAGTAAATGATATTGATTTCATATCAATTATATGAATCTTGTTTTAGTTCATAGCTTTGAGACGAGACATAATGCAAGAAGTGGGTCCTGTGTCTAGATTTCAAGCCTTTCCTCCTGAATGTTGTGTCCTCGTTGTCAAAATGATTTTCAAATATCTTCAAGGAACAAATGATTATGGACTATGGTGTTCTAAAAGAAGAGAGTTTAATTAGAAGGCCTATACTGAGGTTGATTTGGTAGGCAATATTGAAGATAAAAAATTCACATCCATTGCAAAATTATATTTGGGAAATTGCTTAGTGTCTTGGGTTAGAAAGAAACAAGCCTCCATTTCTTTATCAACTAGTGAAGAAAAGCATATTGCAACTACCACTTTTTTCTCACAAATTCTATTGATGAAGAAGACCTTGAAGAACATTAAGGTGGAGTTGATTGAGGCTAGTCCAATCATGTGTGATAATGCTAGTGCCATCATTATGGGTAAGAATACTGTCATGCACTCAAAGACGAAGCATATTGCTATCAAGCTCCATTTCTTAAGAGAGAATGTTGCAACCAATGTTGGGCGACTTGAATATGAGGCCACCAAGGACCAACTTGTAGATATATTTACTAATCCATTGGAAAGAAAATCCTTTGAAAATATTAGGAATGAGATAGGATTTGTGACTCCTCCTGCGAAATGAA
Organism: Pinus taeda; assembly: GCA_000404065.3. Lineage (NCBI taxonomy): Eukaryota > Viridiplantae > Streptophyta > Pinopsida > Pinales > Pinaceae > Pinus > Pinus taeda. The sequence continues at coordinate 18,906 of APFE031041010.1, forward strand.
TCAAATATAGTGTATGTTGACAACTACTCAACACATGGTATTAATTGAACAATAGGTTGCAGTGGTTTAAGGGGATTAGTCAAGGGAATCCTTTGTAGTTGATTCCAAAGGGGAAGAAACTTACTATTGCATTACAGAAGAAGAAAAAATAGGAATACCATGCCTCATTTCAGGGGGAGCTTATGCCTAGTTTCAAGAGGAACTTATGTTGTTGCGATCAATGCCAAAGGGGAAGATCATTGGTTAGTTGGAATTTTATGGATGGCTAGTGGCTACAACTATGTTGTCATTGATGACAACGAGATCAACATGGAGGTTGGTGGTAACATATTCTAGCATTGGTATGCTTGATGTGTCAATATTAGGGCGATTCCTATGGTTTCTTTAGTCTTTGGTAAAGAATCACCATAGTAGTATGATTATTGGAGAAGCCATAAAATGATTACTATAGTGCTTGTGAGTCTAGGATTCTAGATGCAAGAGAAGGGACAAGGTGAAAATAACAACAAAGATTTTTTAGGCAATTCTCATGTAGGAAAAAGGGCTCAAAGTCTAGATTATACCCCATCCACTAGAAAGTGATCTAAAATAGCTTTACAATGCTGTGTGCAAATCTGTAAATGGCCTCTTGGATCAAACGTTATGGACTGTCGAATTTACGATCTTGAAGTCCTAAGCAGGCCAAAATATTGGAGGAATCTAGCATATCAGGACCTTGTATCTTCATAACATCAATGAAATTCCTTTTGAAGGAAGTTTAAATATGATAATAGAGGAGGAGGGTCAAATATCATAGGCAACCAAAATATCAGAACCTGAAATATCGAAGGTCATAATTTCAGAGGATGGGAGCAAGCTGGAACCTCGAAAGGAAGAGACCATCAGAACCTGAGAGTTTCATAAGTCCTTATAAATTGATTTCCTTTAAAAGCACCGAGGTTGTGATTTCTCAAGAATTAGAAAGGTAATTCATTGCAAAACCAAAGGACTGAGAGGCCCTTTCTCTCTCCTCTATTAGTAAACATAGCAGTAGGTGATTGGCCTTGAGAAGATGATGAGGCAGATTACATCAACATGATGTGGAAGTATGGAGGACACGTGGTAGTCAGATTCATCATTTTTGGTGGCAAAATATGTCTAACATGTACCACCACTAAGGAGGAACCACATGGAGTTGATGGCATCAACACGATGATATCTCGGGGGTTTGGGTTTTGTTAACTTGTGTCTAATTGTTTTAAGGGGAAGTTTCGATCCAATGTGAGGAGCTCCGATGTGACTCAAACATGGTCGTGGAAGAACCAAAGGATTAAGGGCATAAATAAGACCTATCACACATGTGCTATGGAGTATTTTAGAGGAAGGAAACATTGTAACTCAATTATAAGGTCAGTTTGAAAAGGTTACAATGGAGGGAGATTTTGATGTTGAGTGGAACATGGTTGAGGGAGATCCAAAGAACCAAGTGCGAAGAGAATGCCTAGAACCTAGGTGTTGTGAAGATGTCGTGTCGAAAGTAATTACGAAGTAATAATTTTAGAACTCATCTATAATTGAATTCTAAGAAAGTTCTCATGCTAAGGAGGCATGATGTTGGTGGTTCTTTGTTGTGGAATCCACAAAGAACCAATGGTGAGAACTGTAACACAAGGATATATGTGCTTGGCAGGATCTTGAAATCCTTAGCACCTAAATTCTATGTTGTTGGTCACGAGACATGGTCCTATGGAGGAATTGCGATAAAATAATTAAGCATAAGGAGCTAAAAGTAAATCAGGATTTTGTGATATCGTAGGATCTTTTCAATAAAAGTAATGATATAAAAGGGCTCTAATAGTAAATGCATACAAAGGAGTTGGTTGATGAATTTAATGGTGGCTGTAGAGATCATAAGGTTAGGGTGATGAGGATCATGATTCTTAGAGAAGAACTATTGGGCTTGTCTTGATGTTCAAAGAATTCATCTGTGATGCCTTGTGCATGTCTTATAGAAAGAAATTAACAATAGAGAAACCATGCAGAAGTAAATTTAAGATATGTGAGCCATAAACAAGGATGCAGAGTCACATTGACTGTGTAGGAGGACTGAGATTAAATTCTCAGTATGGTGAATCACACAGGGAGATGGTAAAGTAAAAAGGACCCATCCTTATGTTTTAATGCAGCGAAATAATTTGTGAAAAGAGACAAAACAAGAGAATGGAGTGTCATTCTAGGAGTCATCCCTTGAACATTTTTGATGGCGACAAGGACAACATTGAGCTCAGTTCAGCACGGGAGAAAACTTAGGATTATCGTTGAGGAACTGGGGAATATATTTTTCTTGTGTATGTGGTTAAGATAGTGGAGAAGTGTGCGTGAATGTTGGGAAAATAGCTGAAGTGTTGAACTGAAGGAGAGTGCTCCAAAGAGTTTGTGCAATAGAAGGCTCAGAGTCGAGTACATTCAGTTGAGTGTAGAAGCATGAATAAAATGTGTTGTAGCAGAGTGAGTAGAGGGCAGTGTTGTTTTGTGAGGCCAAGAGAGATTCTGGAATAGTAGAGGACTGAGAGAAAAGGTATTATATTGCAGTGAACTAGATTATTATTTCTTTGTATATGGAATTTCCCCTTTTTTCATTTTGAAAATTGAATGAAAGGTACAACAACAGCTAGAGTAGGTGGTGGCTTGCATTCATAACAGGTTAGTGCCTCTTGGAAAGTATTTTCTTGCTATCTTAAGGGGGTCAGTGCTTCCTATGAGTGGGTTCTCACAAACAAATTGATGTAAATAAGTAGGTTCTTAATTTAGATCATAATAACAAAGAGATTGGTGTTCTTTTCCCTTTGGGTTTCCACGTAAAAATCATTGTGTTAATATGCGCATGATACTCATGTGATGGATTTTTGATCATATTTATTGTGTATGAAAGCTCTCACAAGTAACTAACCATAGTGAAAAGAGTTAAATACTTATACTTAAAATTGAAATAATTTCACTATAACTAATTCACCCCCCAGTAATTCCTTATTCCAATAGATCAATGGAATGCGTACTACCCTCAATATGAACATATTACCATTAGGATCCTATGATGTCCTCATAGGAATGGATTGGCTGAATGGGCTGACTACAAAATATAAATATAACTTTTCAAGAATAGGTGACTTATTTAATCAAGTTAGAGGATTTTTTATATTTTATAAAATTTATTTGATATTGGTATATCGTCAAATTAGGGTTAAGGATGAAAACATACACAAGACAAAACTTCACACAGATTATAGAAGCTATGAATTTTTCGTACTTCCATTTGGGCTTACTAATGTACCTGCTACATTCATTTGTCTAATGAGTAGTGTATTAAGACCATTTCTAGATAAGTTTGTAAATTTGTTTATAGACAATATTCTATTATACTCAAAGAGTAAAGATGAGCATGACCAACATTTAAGGTGTTCATTATTAGTAACAAATTCATTATCTAGGATATGTAATATCAAAAGAAGAGATTAGTGTAGATCCCAAGAAGATAAACGAAATAATGGAGTGGAAAAAACAAAAGAATGTGGAAGAAGTTAGATCCTTTATAGGCATCACATTCTATTATAAGAGATTTATAGAGGATTTCTTTGAACTTTCTTATCCAATCTCTAATCTACAAAACAAGGGAATCAAATTTGAGTGGAGTCAAAATTATCAAGATAGTTCTTACAAACTAACGTAGATTTTGAATACAAATCCAATATTAAGATTACTTGATCCCAATAAGGAATTTGTGATTTATATATATCCATGTAAGGAAGGTCTAGGGAAAGACTTGCTACATGATGATCATGTTATTTTCTTCGATGAGCTACATAAAATACCAACAATGGCTCATCCTAGGTATAAAAGGTTGATCGCTACATTAAAAAAGGATTTTACTGGCGAAATATGAAAAGTGCAATAATTGAGTACATAATAAGATGTCTTAAATTCCAACATGTTAATTCATCCCATCATAACTCTACTAGTTTGTTGCAACCACTACCCATTCTAGAGTGGAAATAGGAGACCATTTCAATATATTCATCATATGGTTACCAAAAAAAAATAGCATGATTCCATTATGGTTATGGTTGACAAACCTACTAAAGAAGAAAATTTCATTCCAATCAAATATTCTTTCAAGGCCATAAATATTGTAGAATTTTTCATGAGAGAAATTTTTAGACTTCATGGGACATCTAAGATTCTAATTCGATAGAGATGCAAATTTCACCTACAAAGTGTGGAAAGGATTACTGAAAACATGGGAAATAAGCTGAAATTTAGTACATCCTATAATCCTAAAAATTATTGTCAAACAGAAAGGACCAGTCAAATATTAGAGGGCATGTTAAGGATGTATGTGAAAGACACATAAACCAAATGTGAGGACTATTTGTATTTAGTTGAATTTTCTTATAACAATGGATATAAAAATCTCTAAAAATGAGCCATTTTGAAGTCATGTATGAAAGAGGACGTGGATTACCATTAAATTTGCACCCTCCTGAAGACAGGTTGACGTTAGGGCTGTACATGTTAAAGAAAATCGAAGAGATGGTTAAATCAGTTAAGCAAAATTTGAAAACAGCCCAATATCATTAGAAAAGCTATGTAAATCTGAAAGGAAATCAAAAGGAATTCAATGTGGGGTGATCATTTATATTTTAAATTCAAGCCTAAGAAGAGTACACTTAGAATTTGCAATTATGCTAAGTTATCTCCTAGATATTGTGGACCCTTTGAGGTGTTAGCCAGAGTTGGACCCATTGTCTATCAACTAGCCCTACCAACTGATATTAAGTTTCATAATGTATTTCATGTTTCAAAATTGAAAAAGTATGTACACGATTCATCTCATATGATTGATTGACATGTTGTACAAGTGGAACCAGAGGGAGCATTTCTAGTACAGCCATTGTCTATTCTAGACCGAAGGGCAGTTACACTCCGGAATAGATATGTAGTGTATTTGAATGTTCAATGGCAACAATTTCACTCCAATGGAAGCAACCTCAGAGCTAGATCATTATTTCAAGGAAGCTTATCCTTCTGTGTTTTCATGAAATTTGAAGTATTTTTAGAGATAAAGTATTGATTGGACACTAGGACAGTGTCAAATTTAGGTTGGGTAGGATGTGGTATATCCTTTCTTAGTGATGTGATTATAAATAATTGTGCATAATTTGGTTTTTTATTATATTTTTTTGAGTACTCTACAGGAAAAGCATATGAACATTTTAATTATTAGTAATTTTTCGTTGATAATAATTGTGTTAAAACTATGTTTTTATTTATTTATAAATAAATGCAAAGCTGGGAAATTAATGGTTGAGTACATATTGTTGAAAGAGGAAAAAGGATGCAATTTAATTATGAAAAAAATTTATTTTATCCATAAAAAATTCCTAATAAGATCATTAAGGTGATTATATTTAATTCCTAATTAAGACATTAGCTAATTAAATGTTTCATAGAAGTCAAGAAGTTGTCCTCAATAATGGGAAAAAAGCACCCTCAACTAGTGGTTCCAAGCCAAATGGAATTCAAAGGGGGAAAGCATTCTCCAAATAGGTTCAAACGAGTTCTTTATATTGATTTTCAACCTATTAGAAGATAGATATAAGATATTTGAATGAGTTCCCTACCTCTTTACCTCAACACGATTGTATATGAGATTCTAGAAAGAAAACTTCACTCTTGATAAAGAGAATTTCACAAGACTCGTTGTCTCAGTAGGCCTCTACTCCTTGCCAATAGATTATTGGGCTCCTTCAATCCTCAAAGGCATAGGAGACGAACTGGGAGAGTATATAAAAATGTTAGAAGGCACACGAAGTAGAAACTATGTCTCATATGCCAGAATATGTGTATATATTGATGTCTTCAGAGCCCTCCCAGAAGAGAGAAAACTAATTTTCAGTGATGAGTTTTGGCTCCAAAGAATAGATAACGAACATACTCCGTTTTACTGTATAAAGTTCCATGAGGATGGACACCTCTTCAAGGATTTTACACAAAACAAAATGGCTCAGAACACTGAGTAGAACAACTAGAAAAACAATAACGAGGGCTTTACTAGAGAAAACACAAGAAATAAAAACACTAGGAAAAATAATACAAGAAAGGAACAAAAACATGCAGTCAACCAGAACCAGTTTAGGGGTCTGAACAATATTCAAGGATAGACATTACCAATCAACCCAACAAAGGATGAAGGAAGAGAAGATAAGTAGTATGTAGCAAATCAGGAACAAGAGGACAGAGGCTTGGATCACAACAACAAAGAGGATGAGAACTCACAATAAGACATAGAAATGGAACAAATATTGACGGATGAAAACACTAAGGAAAGTGCCATACAAGAAGCCCTGGAAGAATTAGAACTCATATCAATAATAGAGGAGTGGAAGACAATGGACTAATAGCAAACCCAGAAGACTAACTCTAGAAAATAAAAGGAGCCTGTCTCCTCTAAGAGGAATTAAAGCATAGCTTGGATCATCCACCATCTGAAATAAAAATAACCAAACTCATCCTAGAAAACATAACAGTGTGAAGGTATATCCCAAAAATACCAAGCCACAAAAGAGGAATGAAAACCACCAGCCGGCTTCTTGAAAAACTGGGAGCCAGACTCATCAACAAAGGAAAGGTAAAGTACCTAGCCCTAACCCCCACTCTTTACAATTGAATTGTATTACTTGGAATATTAGAAGACTTAATGGTCCATTAAGGAAAATAATCCTGAAAAATAAAATCCTTGTTGACAAACCTGATATCCTCTTCATTCAAGAAAATAAACTTCATTTTTCTCAACTTCATCTCATGCTTCAAATAATATAGTTACATAGCCAATTCTTCCATCAGATCGGCAAGAGGAATAATGACCATGTGGGAAAGCTCGTTGTATGATCTCATCTCCTTTGTTTCAACTCATCAATCCATAACCACTATCTTGAGAATCAATGGTTCCACTATCGCTTAATTTTTCATTGGATCATTGGCTAATTTCCTTGAAGCTTCACATCTCACCTGGCCCAAAAAAGGCCTTTCAGATAACAATATTTTTTGTTGGAGCACATGGGCTTCTTAAGAAAGATGAGATAATGCTGGAGAAACTCGATGTTAAGAACCAAAAATACAATGTATATATTTCAACAGAAATTGAAAACCATCAAAGAGGAAATCAAAAAGTGGAATATGGAAACTTTTGGAAATATAATAATCAACAAAAGGAGTTTTGAGCATAAAATGGAACTCCAACAAAAAATCATCAATGAGGGTATCATAGATCAAAGAAAACAAGAAGAGATCAAGCTACAACAAAGTTGGGTGGAAAGGGTATTAAAAGAAGAGAAACTCTGGCATAAAAAATCTAGAATAAATTGGCTAAAGTGTTGGAGGAGAAAATTTGCATTCTTCCATCGAACGATGATCCAACATATAAGGAATAATAGAATACTAGCACTAAAGAATAAAGAAGGAAACCTTATCCATTCTCATGAGAAAATGGAAGAGAAATTAAATCAGTACTTCAACACTCTCTTCATGGAGCCAAGGAATGACCAGGCAAGGAACATACAAAAAACAATGAAACAATGATTCGATGACAGAGTTCATCTAATCTGTACTATGTCTCTAGGCCCTGCTCAATAGTGATGAGGCCTTCATTCAATTAGTGGCATAAAATAGATAAAAGTACAAGAAACAAGAAGTTACAACATTTATACCTCAAAGCTTAAAGATCGGAAGAGATTGGAGATCCCAACTTCAGAAACAGATAGTACCACTGAACTCCCAGCAAACACACCTATCCAAACTCCCAATTTGGATAATCAGGCCTTCTGAAACCTCTCGGAACCTCCCTACTACTCAAGGTAATGTCTGATTTTCTTCCAAGGTTAGGGTCTGTTGCATGCATGTTCTTCTCAACTATCTGCTGACACACCCTACCTTTTTCTATCAAAACAGTCATATATATAAGCATGGCAACATCCCTCAAAATCACGGCAGTTTTAACATAATAACCAAGTTTAGGCAAGTGGGATTGGGTTGGAAGGTTATATGGGAACAACCTTGTAACAATAGTGAAATCCTATTTGAACATAGAAAACTCATTAACAATGCTTAACACCTAGCGACATGTCTATTCGTGCTTTTAGCTATCAGCAGACAATCCAAAGTCAATACAACAGACACTTCTACAATATATGGACCCACTTGCTTCTAAAACATAATATATAATACATAACGTCTGCTTCCTCCCCACAAATCGTAATTAGCGTGGAGCCCATCGGTGTCTCAATTCAACTTTAGAACTCTGCGATATGGCAGACCCGTGAGATTTATAAAGCACAACATATAACATATCGGATGTAGATCCTCCCTGTCAATCGCAATCGGCGTGGGCTAGGGTCTCACTCCATGCTACTGCTCCCCTTCCACCGGTGCTAATTCATATACGTGTTCCACCTTTGACCTATGATCTCCGATATTGCAATCACAGTTCGGACCCTATCGAGGTTGGTTCTGAAGCTGCTTCTTCCTCTTGCACTGATATGCAATATGAGGGACCCAATGGAAACCTACAATGTGGTTCTCCCTCATTCGGTCAGACTTTTTCCATGTCATCTTCTCTTGCCACCTGGACAAGTGAAACTAAAACTTTTACTTTCTCTAACTTCATCATATGCACCCAGATTTGAGTGTCATTCATATTGCTGGAATCAGGATGATGAGCACTTCGATCCAATGCTAAGTTAATTAGGATTCTGCCACTTTGAGTTTTGAGGTTTTTACCATACCACTAGTACTTTTTCGAAGATCCACCTTGATCAATCCTCCCCACTAAGAGATTTTGGACCAGCAAAAGACCTTTCAATCAATTGGAAAGTGAGGAAATTTCTCCCTCACTTTTTCATTCTCCATCCATCGAGCTTTTCTTGGATGCATTCCTTTATACTCCACATCTCCTTGTTGTGAAGTTTTGGCTTTTTGATCGAGTATGATATCTTCAAGAAACTTATCTAGATAGTCTGGTGCAAAATCATCAAATATAGGAGTCCTTTCAGCCTCCTTGGTATCCATAATCAATGGAGGTTCATAAAGCTTTAGGTTTTCTACATTTACCACTAAGTACATCTACATATAAGTAGGTAAGTCAAGACAGAAAACATTGTCTGCGATATTTGCCAATATGGTTAAGGACCATGTCTGATGGGTCTCAAATTATTTCCTTCTCCCTTCATTCCATCCTTGCTGATATGGAGCCATACGTTGTCCCCAACTTAAAATTATGGTCAACTTGGTGCTTATCATGTCGAGCTTTATACTGAGCTTGACTCTTCTCCATCTAGCCTTGCACAGCCTGACGAATCACTTGTACCCGCTGAATGAAATTATGTTATTTGTCCCTATCATCTCATGCATTGATATCCTCCTCTTTCCCAAAGACCATGTCCAATGGATCTCTGGGTAGATAGCCAAAAGGTGTCACAAAAAGTGAGCTTTTTGTAGATGAATGTGTTGCTCAATTGTATGCACGTTACACATAACAAAGCTATTCATCTCACAACTTGGGATGTTTCCCACAATAGCGTCGCAACAAGTGTACCACCGTGTGGTTGAAAACCTCTATCCTTCGATCATTGTGTGTTGGTAATGGGCATTATGACACAGGTGTTGTCCTTGATGGCAACTCACTCAAATGACAGATCACAATATAGCACGTTAACAACTCAGAGTTAGAGATTAGACTTCACATAATGAAGAAAGAGAGGTATACGTAGGTTCATCATTAGCCAAACCGCGTATACATGTGGGTTCACTGTATACAAGTTGCGTATATGTACACACACACTTTCACAAAAGGAAAAGCACATATAACTTGGAAAACTAATTTTTTGGTCCGAAGTATTTGGTCCATTGTATTTTGATCCATTTTATTGGTCCAAGGTGTTGATTCCAAGGTATTGAACCTAGCTATTTGATCCAAGGTATTGGTCCTAAGTGGTTTTTGTCCATTGTATTGAGAAAGGCATAAAACTATAGAAGGAGGAGAAGATCATTAGGCCATGGTACTCAAGTATTAAATATCTGATGAAGAGTGAGATCTAGTATGCAGGTTATTGTGTTATGGTGCATTACTGGACCTGAACTAGGGAGGAACCTTAGTGGTTGATTGAGGATAAGATCTAATGATGGATCAAGATCTTAAGGCGTAAAGTGAACTATCATTATGTTCGTTTTCTCATGAATATTCTAGATCTGGATATTGACGAATATATTATTCTATAAATGATATGATCTGGGTATAACTTAATTTTGGTATAGTTGTAGAATTATGAATTAATATTTGCAGATGTATACATTGGTTGGATTTCAGGAAAGGATTTCAGGAAAGTGCGTATACGCACATGTTCAACATAAGAAAGCAGTGTATAACTTAACATCTATGTTTTAGTTGTTGCTGTTTGTTGCTGTAGTGTTCTGGGTTCTAGAGTGGACTCTAGTTACTGTATTCTGGTGACAACATTCTAAAATATCAGATTGATGGGTTGTCCAAGTGATTGATTGATTGATGCAGATATATATGATTATTGAATGATGATTGTTGATGGATCCAGTCTGAAAATTTATGAAATGTGGTCCTTGCAAGAAAGGAGAAGGTTGTAGCCTTTTGTAGGTCGACACCTTCATACTACTAAACATATCAGCTAGTACAAGAGCTAGGGGGTTGTAGCTCACTTCCAGTAGAAACTGGAGAATGAGAGAAGGTTGTAGCCTTTTGCAAGTAGAAGCCTATGTACTGGTATAAGGTTGCACTAATACAAAAATTTTAAACATAATTTTCTTATTATTAAAAGAAGATAGATATGATTGCAGCAGGTGGTTTTCACCCACATTAGGTTTCCACCTTATATTTTGGTGTTTATGTGTGTTTCTTATGTGTGATTCTTTATTTTCATTTTACTGCATTGTCTAATGAATTGCTGATATACTGATTAAATTTCACTACATGATAATTTGAGATCTCTGCATATACGGTGGTTTCATTAAGTATAGTTGTGTGTACATGCTAGTTCATGGAGCTGAAGTAGCGTATACAAATCACTTTTGAAAATTAAATTATTGATATGATAATATTGATTCACAACCCCCCTTATCAGTATTGTTTCCAACAATTGGTATCAGAGTAGGTCCTTTAGAAGAAGCTTGATCACTTCAAGTTAGATCGCTCATCATGAGTAATCAAGAAAACGAGGAATCCATGAAACTGCGAATATTTTATGGGAGCAACTTTGTTTATTAGAAGGTAAGAACCACATCCTATCTTCAATCTCTTGGATAAAATGTCTGGGAAATCATGGAAGGAGGATATACATTTCCATCAGCAGTTCCTGCAGATACAATAGGTAAAAATGAATTTGAAACCAATGTCAAGGCTGTCAATACATTATTAGGAAGTTTGTCACAATCAAAGTTTGTCAAATTTATTCATCTCAAATCAGCCAAAGAAAGATCAGGCAAAATCGTTCTAAGCTACAAAGGAGACTCTCAGGTAAAACATGCTAAACTACAAGCTCATAGATTTCAATAAGAAACTCTCAAGATGGACAATGATGAAAGTATAGCTAGTTACTTCTTGTGTATAGATGAGGTTGTTAATTGCATGAAGAGACTGGGTGAAGAGATAAATGAAATTACCTTGGTTGAAAAAATTTTAAGATCCTTATCTGCTAAATTTGAATCAAAATTATTTTCCATAGAAGAAAAGCAGGATCTACAGACTATTACTATGACACAACTTCATGGAATGTTAAATGCCTTTGAGATGAGAAAATTAGGTCCATCAGATATGAGAGAAGCCGCATTTAAAGCTTCGACAAAAGGAAAATAAAAACTCAATGAATTAGGACATATTTTAGAAGAAGAAGAGGAAGTAAAATTTTTCAAGAAGCTTCAACACGGTTCTGGAAGATTCAGAGGTAAACTACCTTTATAATGTTTTGGATGTGGTTTTTTGGTTGTGTTATATTCTTTACATAGAAAAAAAATTGAAGGGGCCAAAAGTTCGGACCTCAAAAATAAAAGTGACATTTTGAAACCAATAACATGAAAATAATGTTTATAAACCCATCCCGGTGCCCACGCCCATGCCCATAGCCGGTCTTCGCGGGTGCAAACAAAGACGGGTCTAGCGGACGCTCACAACGACATGGTGTCCACTTAAATATGGCCGACATACCCCCTTACATTTCGTAAATACAAGTACTATTCATGTACTTGTATTTAGAAGCTAGGGATCTTTCTCTCATCATTGATTTCACTCATCTTCACCCATTGGACTCAGGTAAACTATACCTAAAACTTTTGCCAAGTTTGGAAATATGGCTGGATCTTCATCATCTTCTTCAGACCACGCCTCTAATTTTATAGATGGAAATATCGTTTCTTTCAATTCGTCAGACGACGGACGTGCAGAAGTTCTGAAAATAGGAGTTCCGGGGTGGACTAGAAAAGCAGAAAGGTCTTCTTTGATGGCCCAACATAATAATACCAGCTATAAACAGAAGCGAAAGGGGATAAATATTGGAGCAGGTGAGTTCGATGAAATAAGTGGTCCGAAATTTAGGGCTCCAACGAATTCAGAAAGTTATTTCCAGATTAAAAGTGGGAATGAGGCACAATTGTCTGTAATGAATGGAGCCGAGGAAGCGTCTATGGAATGTGGTTGTTGTTATTGGCCATATCGATCTGAAAGAATGCTACAGTGTCGAAGTGGGCATTGGTTTTGTTTCAAATGTATAAGGAAGCAAGTCGATCAAATCATTTATGGAGGTGTAAAGGCGGATGACTATTTATCCTGTATGGCTATTGGTGATTGCAAAGAGTCAATTCCTTTCTAAGACATCAAGAGATGCAATAAAGTGAGATGTAAGTGTGGAAACATAATGTGTTACATTTGCAGACAGACAGTTTCGTATTCGCATGAGTCGCGTCATTTTTGCAATTTGGAGCGCCGGGGAAACCTTGTGAAGTATGCAACAGGTGTAGCTATATAGAGAATGAGATCGAAGATAATGCGGCTCTGGCGGCTAGGGAGGAAGCATTGAAGGAATTGATAGACAGCAAAACTGAGTTGCTTGATGTGTAAATTGGGCCTCCCCTAAAAAGGCGAAGACGACAACGTCAAACTGATTTGATTGACGTGGAAATTGTTCTTGCGCTCAGAAGGCTAACATGACAACCTCCCGCAGAGCAGCAGGGGCATCGGATACAAGGTTTGCCTCGATACGGAATTACACCTCTACCACAATTCCAAGCACACGGTTATCGACGTGCAAATATGGCCGTAATTGCACCACCACGTAC
>APFE031041010.1:32637-44633 GCA_000404065.3 Pinus taeda
ATATATATATATCCTAAGATGTTGTTTAGGTTAGTTCAATCTGGTCTAGATCAATTAACCTGAAGGTGAAGGTTGTTGAGAGGTTAGCAGTTCAAGTTTTGGAGTTTTGTAGAGTCCCTCTAAGTTAAAAGCACATGTTGTATTATAACAACATTTACTTTGGGAATCATTCATAAAATGGGAGGAAGTACCTTGAGGGTGTCTTCTAAGATATTTTCTATGGAAAGTAATATACATGTTATATCAGTGGGCTCAAAAAATCAAACCATCTATTAAAGGGATATCGTTGAAAGAGAGGTCATAGGTGACATGTTCAAGTCCAACCAAGCTTGCTTCTTAAGGTTGCTAGCTATTATTGTAGTTGGTGATTAGGTTGTCTTCTGTCTCAATATTCAAGGAAAAGGTACTCCCATGATATTTTTTTAGAATATAAACATAAATATTAGTCTTGTGGAGCCTAAAGGGATAGCTTAATTGGTCGAACCAAGTGCTGCCTTGTTGACAAAGAGACCATAATTTACAAGTTCAAATTTGCTTGACTTTTTAGATGTTTCTAGAAATTATTGTAACTAGCAATTGAGTTCCCCTCCATTCAAATGTTTTGAGGAAGGGGAATGTCCCACGAGGAAATCCTTTGAATATATATATATATATCACCTCATTCTATTTTAACAAATTGTTTCAAGTTGGAGTTCAGATTGAGGTTTTTGGTTTTTCTTTGGTTAATGTGCAGGCTTGGTTAAGTATTGTTGCAATACTAATCATTATTGTGGTTGGCTAACCTTCATTTGGTGAGCATAAAGGAAACATGGTTGTACCTCAAGCGTTACGTCAGGCAGAATTCTTCAGATTTGGTAATCATCTGGCAAGCGTGGGTGTACCTGCAATGTTACCTTCACAACAATTCTTCAGATTTGGCAATCAAGTCCCAAACATGGCTGTACGTGCACCGATATCCCCGCCCGAATTCTTAAGATCCGGTTATCAGGTTGCAAACACAGCTGTATCTCCATCAGATTTCTTCAGTTTTGGTGATGTCAATCAAACTCTATATCAAGTTGCAAACGGTGTTGTACCGCCGCCGGACTTCTTCATATCTGATAATGGTTACCAGCAAGAAAACATGGCTATACATCAACTGCGACCAACCACACAATCATTCAGACTGGATGATCACCATGAAAACATGGGCATCCCTCCACTGCTGCGTCCCCAAGACGACTTCAGAATTGGTTATCAGCTTCCAGACATATCTGTACCTCCACCGTTACCTTCATCTCATTTCTTCAGATTTGGTCATCATGATCACCTGACAAAACGTGGCAGTACCTCAACCAAATTTCATTGAACATGGGATTGAGCTTGCCAACGGTGATTTAAAAGCTCAAGAAGATCCCGGCCGTGATGAACAAGTATCAGAAGACGGATACGCAATTGGTATCCATGTGGCATTTAGATATAACTAGCTATACAGTAATAAGTTCTCTTAGCGTGTTTTCACACAGATAATGACAGAATTCAGTTGTTAAGCGAATTTTACCATTAGAATTAAACTATTGTTATCGTTGGCTGTTATTTAGTTTTTGAAATAAACTATTGTTATAGTTGGATGTCAATTAGTTTTGAAAAAAAATATGCAGTATCCATTTATCTTGCATGGTATATGTTATTGTTCTTGCGGGATTAATGTCTCTCATTTAGTTTTGTAAAATAATGCAGGATCCACTTCTCTCGCATTATATTTTGTACTTAGAACAAGATCATTTCATGTTATCATTTGAAGTTATCATTTTCTATTAATGCTTTGATTGCAAATGTATGTAATATTTTGAGTATTAATCTTATGTTGATGAAGCAAATTAGCCTGTTGGTACTATATTTTTGCACATGCACACAGAGAGAGAGCGAAGCTTCACATGGGATTCACCACAAGACTAGAACTTGGAAACCATCAAAGACGAATGTGGACAACTTGAACATATCTCGTAGTGCTATTACGAATCTAGCTGGTGCAGTTTTCGAATGAGTTGGGTGATAATCTTTGGATCTGCATATGGTTGGGTGGAAATCTTTGGATATTCTTAGTTTCACTAGATGTCTTCTTTCTCACAAATGAGTACTCCATATCCTCATTGTTTTATATAATTTCTTATTTAATTTAATGGTGTTTGGATGCAAATACTTTCTAGCTCAAGTTTAGTGAAATAATATTTTTGAAGTATTATTTAAGTGTTGTGTATTTGTTATAGTGAAATAGTTTTTTAGATATATTATTTATTGAATAATTCAAGATTAATTTATCGATTAAGGCAAGAATGTTTTATTTTTTTTTGGTAAATGTGGTGTAGGTCTAGCTATATCATGGTCATATCCAAGGATAACACCCAAACAAAGTGGGGAATTGAACACCACTTAAAATCTAGGAGTCCCTTAATAGTGCATGAGATCATCATCTACCAAAGAACCCATGGACTCCTTTTGAGAATAGTTAAATACTCTCGAAGCCACAAAACAATTGTGTCTAGCATTTTGTACTTGTTACGAATTAGTCTAAAATTTTGATAGTTATTTTACATAAATTAGATGAAATTATTTTTCCTTGTTAAATTAATTTATTCTTGGACATGAATTATGTATGAATTACTTATCTATTAGGGATTGAATTTTTCTCTCTAACCCTTGATAATGTGTTGGTATTAGTAGTAACTTAGGGTTAGTTGATGAAAACTACCACAACTATAATGCAAATTCCACATAAGAAAACAAGAAACTACATGGATGAGTAGGTACCTACACATAATGATGACATCATAGGATGATGTCCCATGGTAATGTGACAAGGATGATGGGCCTTGAAGATGTGGCATATTGACATGGCTTGCCCATGTGCCATGCTTTTGTGATTGATTTGGAAATGAATGATAAAACCAGATGTATGTGAAAATCCTTAAAGGGAGAAAGCAAATTAACCTATTTTTAGAATAGTATTTTAGACTCCAACCTAGATAAACATGTACTAATATGGATCCAAGATCTACATTAAGTGATGTTTCCCTTGTTGTAGTTGAAAGGTGTAAATTAGATAAAGAAAAACAATATAAGCCCTTGTTAGTATAGCTAGCCATGGGAACTAAGAGAAAAGTGACTAGAATCTAATGTTGGACACATGGTATTATCTAGAAGGTTAATGGTTGCTAGTGTGTTGGCATTGACGAAAACAAGATCAACATGGAGGTTTATGGCAGCTTATGTTAACATTTATATGATTTATCTGTCAATATGAGGGTGTCCTATGTTTGTTGCAGTCAATAGGAGATAATCACCATAGTAGCAATCTTATTGTAGAAGCCATAAAATTATGAGTATGGTGGTTGGGTGTCCAGGATTCCATGTACAAGATAAGGGCTAAGGTGCCAAAAACATCTGACCTTGTCCACTGGAAAGTGCTTTGAAAGAGGTTTCCAACGGTTTGGAAGTTTCCAAATGGCTTCCTAGATAAAAAATTATGCACTCCTGAAGTGACTATCTTGAAGTACAAAGCACACAAAAATATTGAAGCAAACCAGCATATCAAGACCTCAAAAATTTGTAACCTCAATCATATTCCTTTTTAATAAAGTTTTGACCTAAGAATAGGAAATTAGGGAAGAATATTGGAGGCAAGGTGGCATTCATATTCACCATTTTGGGTGCTTCATGTGGTAAATCCTTGTGAGACATGTCACGACTAATGAGGCACCACATGGAGTTGATGACATCAACATGGCCTCATCTCAGAGGTTAGAATTTTAGAGATTGGAGCTTTCATAACTCTTCTCTAATTACTTTATGGGAATGTTTGATCCCACATGTGAAGCTCACTGTAACATGGTCATGGGAGACCCAAAGGACCAAGGATGTACAGCAGATTGAGCATCCAAGTGTTAAGGAGTAGTTTAGAGGAAGGAGACATCATAACTTGGTTACTTTAGTAGTTTGGAAAATTAGCATTTTGGAAAATTTAAGATGGAGGGATCTTCTGACGGAGTGTGTACGACCTAAGTGTTGTGAATACATTACGTTGGAAGTGATTCAAAGGTCATTTCATAACTTCTCCGTAACCAAGTTGTGAGAAAGTTTTGGTGCCTAGGAGCTCCGATGTTGGTGGCTCTTGGTTATGGAAGCCTGAAAGAGTCAAGGATGTGAGCTATAACACAAAAATATAGGCCCTCCACAAGGGCTTTAAGGCATTAGGACTTGAATATTATGCCCCCGGTCATGACACTCCTTCCTATGGAGAAATGTGATAAAATGGCTAAGCACAAGGAGTTAAAAGAAAATTGGATTTTACAATTTCATAAGGTCCTTTTAATAAAAGATATGAAATAAAAGGGCTTTGATAGTTTACCACAAAGGAGTATTGAACATTGGACGGATGGGTAGCTGAGTAAACGTGGACAAAGGAGTTCATTGATGAAGTTAATGGTGACTATGGAGATCACTGTGTAAGGGTGACAAGGACTAGGATTCTTAGGGAAGAATTATTTGACTTGTCTTCATTTTGAAAGAAATCCATCTCTCATCTCTCATGCACCTCTTTTAGAAATCATTGAACAATAAAGAAGCCATGTAGAAGTATAGTCAATCTCTATGAGCCATGAATAAGGATGGGGAGTCTCACTGGAGTCTCTACGCGGACTGACATTAAATTATCAGCATGGAGAATAAGAGAGTGAGATAATGAAGTGAACGGAGACCATTCTCATGTTTTAATGCAGTGGAATGATTTATGAAAAGAGAGGCAAAAAAAGAATGAAGTACCATGCCAGGAGTACACTCTTCTCAGTGTAGACAGTGAGAAAATTGGGAATACAGTACTTTCCTGTATCTACTAAAGAGATTAGAGAAATGTGTGTGAAAGTTCAACAAATAGAACAAGTGTTGAACTAAAGCAAAGTAGTGCAGGAAGCTTGTGAAATAGGTTGTCAAGTGGTGAGCACATGCAATTTAGTGTAGAAGAATGAGTATAATGTGTTGCAAAAGAGTGAGAAGAGGATAGCGTGTTGTTGTGTGAGGCAGAGAGACCCTGTGGAATAGTAGCAGATCAAGAGTAGGATACTAAGTGAACTAGATTGGTATTTCTTTGTATATGTAACTGCCCTTGTTTATAGTTTGAAACTTGCATGAAAGGTAAAACAATGGCTAGAGTATGTAGTGGCTTGCATTCATAAGAGGTTCATGCCTCTTGGCAAGTGGGTGCATTCCATTTTAATGGGACAAGTGCCTCCTAATAGTGGGTTTTCACAAAAAAATTGTTGTAATTAAGTAGGTGCTTGATTTACATCATAATAAAAAATAGATTGGTGGTTTTTTTGCTTTGGATCCATGTAAAAATATCAATGTCAATATGTGTATGTTGCTCATGTGATGGATTGTATGTACATGTGATCCACGTGGATATTCGTGGCTACCCACCAATTCCACTTGGACCCCAACCATTGTTTCCTTCAGTTTTTTGGTTTCGTTATTTGCAACACAACCTACTATTTTTGGCAGTTTTTTAGGTCTTGAACTTTTGGAGCGGTTTTGAGGCCCTAAACGATGTTTTTTGAAAAAAATGGGACAACTAGTGGTGCATGAACTATTTTGTTCCTCCCAAAGTTGTATTCCTCAGATATATCTTTGTAACGAGCTATTGTGTGCGTCAAATGGAGTTCGTATGCCAACGTTACGACCCCGGGAAGTTCATGTACCAATTTATTCAAAATGGGGCCCATAGTTTGGTGAATCATCTCGTAGAGTTAGAGTTCTGGATGATTAGGGTTTTACATTACTCTCAATAATAAATAGGCCTTCGTGCCTCTTTGTAAGAAAGTTTTGAGGCATGTAGCCACCACATCTCTCCTCAGAGATAAGTTACCATTGCGTGAGATAGTTTATTTCCATTTTTGTTTGTAAGCATATTTCAGTATTTTACATTAATGAAATGAAGTGTTATTTTTGTTGTATCTTTGTATTCATGGTTATCTTTGTAATTTTTTGTGTTCCTATTTGAATTTGGAACAGTGGTGTCAGATTGGTATGTTGTTTCTCTGTTTTTCTTTGCATGTCCCTAACAAGGTCGAGATATAATGGGTTAGAGCTTGAACTGGTCGAACCTTTTCAAGACCAGCCTCGCAAATCCCGACGTCCTCCCATGGTAGATCAAAACAAAGATGAGGGGGTAGGAGATCCTATCAAAACATTTCTCGAAGAGACCCTTGAGCGACAAAGGAATGTGATGACGGACAACTTTGCCCAGATCCTTCAGCGGATTCTTAGCGGTGACACATCTACTTCTAGGAGCTACTCTGGAGGTGCCACACCATTTAAGGTACATGTTAACTTTGAAATTCCCATATTCAAGGGTCAAATAGGTGTAGATGCTATAGATAAATGGTTAAATCTTCTAGAAGGGTATTTTCTATTGATGATTTTTCTAGCTGGGAAAAGATTACATTTTCTCTTCTCGATCTAAAAAAATGTGGTTGTTGTTATTGGCCATTTCAGATCTACAGTGTCGAAGTGGGCATTGGTTTTGTTTCAAATGTATAAGGAAGCAAGTCGATCAAATCATTTATGGAGGTGTCAAGGCGGATGACTATTTACCCTGTATGGCTATTGGTGATTGCAAAGAGTCAATTCCTTTCTCAGACATCAAGAGAGCTCTTCCAGATGATGTTATCGAGAAATATGAACATCGCGTGGCCGAACAGACTGTACTTGAAGCCAAAATTGAAGGTCTTGTTTATTGCCCATTCTGTAACATTCCATATGAAATAGACAACTGTCTACAGGTGTTCGATTCTCCAAACCCTAAATGTTTAGTCGCTTCATGTATTGAATGCAAGAAGGTGAGTCATTCACCATTACCATGTGAAGATGTTGACAAAAATTCTGAGACTGCTGTTCGTAGGGCAGTAGAAGAGAGGATGACAAAAGCTGTTATAAGAGACTGTAACATTTGCCACGCGGAGTTAATCAAGACGTCTGGATGCAATAAAGTGAGATGTCAGTGTGGAAACATAATGTGTTACATTTGCAGACAGACAGTTTCGTATTCGGATGAGTCGCGTCATTTTTGTAATTGTCCTCGATACAGTGGAGCGCCGGGGAAAACTTGTGAAGTATGTAACAGGTGTAGCTATATAGAGAATGAGATCGAAGATAATGCGGCTCTTGTGGCTAGGGAGGAAGCATTGAAGGAATTGATAGACATCAAAACTGAGTTGCTTGATGTGGAAATTGAGCCTCCCCTAAAAAGGCGAAGATGACAACGTCAAACTGATTTGCTTGACGTGGAAATTGGTCTTCCGCTCAGAAGGCTAACACGACAACCTCCCGCAGAGCAGCAGGAGCATCGTATACAAGGTTTGCCTCAATACAGAATTACACCTCTACCAGAATTCCAAGCACACGGTTATCGACGTGCAAATATGGCCGTAATTGCACCACCAGGTACACCAGAATTCTTGAGATTTGGTGAGCATAAAGGAAACATGGCTGTACCTCCAGCGTTACGTCAGGAAAAATTCTTTAGCTTTGGTAATCATTTGGCAAGCGTGGGTGTACCTACAATGTTACCTTCGTAACAATTCTTCAGATTTGGCAATCAAGTCCCAAACATGGCTATACGTGCACCGATATCCCCGCCCGAATTCTTAAGATCTGGTTATCAGGTTGCAAACACAGCTGTATCTCCATCAGATTTCTTCAGTTTTGGTGATGTCGATCAAACTCTATATCAAGTTGCAAATGTTGTTGTACCGCCGCCGGACTTCTTCATATCTGATAATGGTTACCAGCAAGAAAACATGGCTATACATCAACTGCTACCAACCACACAATCTTTCAGACTGGATGATCACCATGAAAACATGGGAATCCCTCCACTGCTGCGTCCCCAAGACGACTTCAAAATTGGTTATCAGCTTCGAGACATATCTTTTCCTCCACCGTTACCTTCATCTCATTTCTTCAGATTTGGTCATCATGATCACCTAACAAACGTGGCAGTACCTCAACCAAATTTCATTGAACATGGGATTGAGCTTGCCAACGATGATTTAAAAGCTCAAGAAGATCCCGGCCGTGATGAACAAGTATCAGAAGACGGATACGCAATTGGTATCCATGTGGCATTTAGATATAACTAGCTATACACTAATAAGTTCTCTTAGCGTGTTTTCACACAGATAATGACAGAATTCAGTTGTCAAGTGAATTTTAGCATTAGAATTAAACTATTGTTATCGTTGGGTGTCATTTAGTTTTTGAAATAAACTATTTTTATAGTTGGATGTAAATTAGTTTTGAAAAAAAATATGCAGTACCCATTTAACTTGCATGGTATATGTTATTGTTCTTGCGGGATTAATGTCTCTCATTTAGTTTTGTAAAATAATCCAGGATCCACTTCTCTCGCATTATGTTTTGTACTTAGAACAAGATCATTTCATGTTATCATTTGAAGTTATCATTTTCTATTAATGCTTTGATTGCAAATTTATGATTGCAAATGTATGTAATATTTTGAGTATTAATCTTATGTTGATGAAGCAAATTAGCCCGCTGGTACTATATTTTTGCACATGCACACAGAGAGAGAGTGAAGCTTCACATGGGATTCACCAGAAGGCTAGAACTTGGAAACCATCAAAGACGAATGTGGACAACTTGAACATATCTCGTAGTGCTATTACGAATCTAGGTGGTGCAGTTTTCCAATGAGTTGGGTGATAATCTTTGGATCTGCATATGGTTGGGTGGAAATCTTTGGATATTCTTAGTTTCACTAGATGTATTCTTTCTCACAAATGAGTACTTCATATCCGCATTGTTTTATATAATTTCTTATTTTATGATGTTTGGCTGCAAATACTTTCTAGCTTAAGTTTAGTGAAATAATATGCTTGAAGTATTATTTAAGTGTTGTGTATTTGTTATAGTGAAACAATTTTTTTTATTTAGATATATTATTTATTGAATAATTCAAGATTAATTTATAGTTTAAGGTAAGTATGTTTATTTTTTTTTGGTAAATGTGGTGTAGGTGGAGCTACATCATGGTCATGTCCAAGGATAACACCCAAACAACGTGGCGAATGAACACCTGACTTAAAATCTAGGAGTGCCTTAATAGTGCATGAGATCATCATCTATCAAAGAACACATGGACTCCTTTTGAGAATAGGACTCCTTTTGAGAATATTTAAATACTCTTGAAGCCACAAAACAATTGTGTCTAGCATTTTGTACTTGTTACAAATTACTTTAAAATTTTGATAGTTATTTTACATAAATTAGATGAAATTATTTTTCCTTGTTAGATTAATTTATTCTTGGACATGAATTATGTATGAATTCTTTATCTATTTAGGATTGAATTTTTCTCTCTAACCCTTGATAATTTGTTGGTATTAGTAGTAACTTAGGGTTAGTTGATGAAACCTACCACAACTATAATGCAAATTCCACATAAGAAAACAAGAAATGACATGGATGAGTAGGTACAGAAACATAATGATGACATCATAGGATGATGTTCCATAGTAATGTGACAAGGATGATGGGCCTTGAAGATGTGGCTTATTGACATGGCTTGTCCATGTTCCATGCTTTTGTGATTGATTTGGAAATGAATGATAAAACCAGATGTCTGTGAAAACCCTTAAAGGGAGAAAGCAAATTAACCTATTTTATAGAATATTATTTTAGACTCCAACCTAGATAAACATGTACTAGTATGGGTCCAAGATCTACATTAAGTTATGTTTCCCTTGTTGTAGTGGAAAGGTGTAAATTAGATAAAGGAAAACAATATAAGCCCTTGTTAGTATAGTTGACCATGGGAACTAAGAGAAAAGTGACTAGAATCTAATGTTGGACACATGGGATTATCTAGAAGGCTAATGGTTGCTAGTGTGTTGGCATTGATGAAAACAAGATCAACATGGAGGTTTATGGCAGCTGATGTTAACATTTATATGATTTATCTGTCAATAAGAGGGTGTCCTATGTTTTTTGCAGTCAATAGGAGATAATCACCATAGTAGCAATCTTATTGTAGAAGCCATAAAATTATGAGTATGGTGGTTGGGTGTCCAGGATTCCATGTACAAGATAAGGGCTAAGGTGCCAAAAACATTGGACCTTCTCCACTGGAAAGTGCTTTGAAAGAGGTTTCCAATGGTTTGGAAGTTTGCAAATTGCTTCCTAGATAAAAAATTATTCACTCCTGAACTGAGGATCTTGAAGTACAAAGCAGGCCAAAATATTGAAGCAAACCAGCATATCAAGACCTCAAAATTTTGTAACCTCAATCATATTCCTTTTTAATTAAGTTTTGACCTAAGAATAGGAGCGTAGGGAAGAATATTGGAGGGACAAGAAATATTAGAGGTAATAATTTGCTGCAAAGTAAAAGGTTGAGGAACCCTTTTCTCACCTCCATTAGGACACATGGCAATAGGTGATTGGCCTTCTGAACTTGGCCAGGAAGATGATGTCATCATGATGTGGCAGTATAAGTGGCATTCATATTCACCATTTTGGGTGCCCTCATGTGGTAAATCCCTATGAGACATGTCACCACTAATGAGGCACCACATGGAGTTGATGACATCAACTTGGCCTCATCTCAGAGGTTAGAATTTTAGAGGTTGGAGTTTTCATAACTCTTGTCTAATTACTTTATGGGAATGTTTGATCCCATGTGTGAAGCTCTGATGTGACTGTAAAATGGTTGTGGGAGACCCAAAGGACCAAGGATGTAGAGCAGATTGAGCATCCAAGTGTTATGGAGTAGTTTAGAGGAAGGAGACATCATAACTTAGTAATGTTAGCAGTTTGGAAAATTTACAATGCAGGGATCTTCTGAGGGAGTGCGTAGGACCTAAGTGTTGTGAATACATTACATTGAAAGTGATTCAAAGGTCATAATTTCATAACTTCTCCATAACTAAGTTGTGAGAAAGTTTTGGTGCCTAGGAGCTTCAATGTTGGTGGCTCTTGGTTATGGAAGCCCGAAAGAGTCAAGGATGTGAGCTATAACAGAAAAATATAGGCCCTCCACAAGGGCCTTAAGGCATTAGGACTTGAATATTATGCCCCAGTCATGACACTCCTTCCTATGGAGAAATGTGATAAAATGGTTAAGCACAAGGAGTTAAAAGAAAATTGGATTTTACAATTTCATAAGGTCCTTTTAATAAAACATATGAAATAAAAGGGCTTTGATAGTTTACCACAAAGGAGTATTGACCATTGGATGGATGGGTAGCTGAGTAAACGTGGACAAAGGAGTTCATTGATGAAGTTAATGGTGACTATGGAGATCACTGTGTAAGGGTGACAAGGACTAGGATTCTTAGGGAAGAATTATTGAACTTGTCTTCATTTTGAAAGAAATCCATCTCTCATCTCTCATGCACGTCTTTTAGAAATCATTGAACAATAAAGAAGCCATGTAGACGTATAGTTAATCTCTATGAGCCATGAATAAGGATGGGGAGTCTCATCGGAGTCTCTACGTGGATTGAGATTAAATTCTTAGCATGGAGAATAAGAGAGTGAGATAATGAAGTGAATTGAGACCATTCTCATGTTTTAATGCAATGGAATGATTTATGAAAAGAGAGGCAAAAAAAGAATGAAGTACCATGCCAGGAGTACACTCTGCTCAGTGTAGACAGTGAAAACAGTGTGCTTAGTGTAGCATACGAGCAAAACTCAATATTTCGATTGAGAAACTGGGGAATACAATATTTTCCTGTATCTACTAAAGAGATTAGAGAAATGTGTGTGAAAGTTCAAAAAATAGAACAAGTGTTGAACTGAAGCAAAGTAGTGCAAAAATCTTGTGAAATAGGTGGTCAAGAGGTGAGAACATGCAATTTAGTGCAGAAGAATGAGTATAATGTGTTGCAAAAGAGTGAGAAGAGGATAGCCTGTTGTTGTGTGAGGCAGAGAGACACTGT
>APFE031041018.1:5890-17759 GCA_000404065.3 Pinus taeda
ACCCCTGCTTATCATCAATCAGATTTTGAAACAGCTCAAGGAAACAGTTAGGAGCATTCTGAGAACAAGTCCTTTGAACCCTCCTCTACCTCATGAGGTGCACATTCTTACCAATCTGGATCTTAAATCCCTCAATCCTCAAGAAATAAAGAAGAATGTGAGAAATATTAACATTGGGGATTGGGGTTGGCAGCCCCCTCCACATGCCTTCTTCAAAGTTAATATTGATGGAGCTTCCAAGGGCAATCCTGGGGAAGCTGGCTTCAGGGGTGCCATAAGGGATTCTGAGGAGCTGACAAAATATATTTTTCATGGCCATCTAGAAAAGGGTACCAATAACATGGCTGAGCTTTTGGCACTAGATCAATTTATGGAGATCTTGGTGGAAACAAATTTACGGAATGTTATAATTGAAGCAGATTCGGAATTGGTCATCAAAGCAGCCAAGAAGATTTAAAATGGAGCCTCGCCAGACAAAGTGTCAAAGCACTGGAAGCTGTTGCAGGTGTTTCACCATATCCAATCCCACTTATGAATCCTTAAAACAATAAGATTTGTCCATGTTAAGAGGAAGGCTAATATGCTTGCAGATAGGTTGGCCAATGAAGGCGTGGCCAATGGAGTCAGGGATTTGTGGTATCCATGGGATTTACTTCCAGCAGGAAATCTGCGGGAGGACTGTGTCACCCTAGCAAATGCAGATTGGGGTTTGTGGATGGACAAGGCTGACACTAGGGACAGGGGTGGTGAAGACATCGCCTAACTCGACTTCGTTTTATGTTCAAAGGGATGACAGATGTAGGCTTTGGGTCGATCATTGACACAAATTGCATTGCCATTGCTCTTTTGGCTCAGTGGGTCTCTTATGGAGGCTCCTTTTGGATAGCGCAGATTGGCCGGTGGAATTGCTCGGACGATCCTCTTTTGGCGATTTCGTGATCGCAAAACCACAAGTGGTTTTTCGCGCAAGCTGTGGACGGAATCTGGTTTAGAGGAAGGGGCACGCGATTCCACTCAGGTTGTGACACGTGGCGACGAGATGAGAGAGAAAACCGCTCTCATTGCGCGGTTAATCCCCGTGTATCTCGGCAGTGCGATATTGTCGAGGGGCGTGGGATCGGGTCGCCTCTCTCAACGGTTAAGATTTTTCGAGCAGATTACTCACAGGTTACGAACCCGATCTGATCTAGTGGTCCCCATCTTGCGTTGTTGGCGGGATGGTCAGCCAGGTGCCACATTGCCATGGGGGGTCCCTCTGTGGGCCTGGCACTCCACATTACCACAGTCATGGATCCCTTACCTTTGAATGGTCAATGCTTGCGGTTCCATTCAAGGGTTGACACGTGGCGATTTAAGAAGAGGGGAAACCACTCTCTTGTGTTTTCCGCGTTGACCTTTGGATCGGTTTCTTGTCCTCCTCGGCGGGGTTTGATTGTGCTAGCTGCTTGCTGCCCTCTATTTTGGGACTCTCATTCTATTGTTGTTGTGCATGTATGAGAGGTTGTAGTTAGCGCTTCTGTGGCCTGGAGGCTTTTGTCCTTTTTGGATCCTTTCCGCCCTGTTGTCTGGGGCTTTCTGTATATTATGTAACTTACTTTGATTAATAGAAGGTTCGTCTCTTACTTATAAAAAAAAAAGTTGTATCTTTGTGACAGAATAAATATTTTTTTGTGATTGTATAAATATTCATTAAAAAAATGGATTAAAATCTTGATTAAATTAATTTTAAATATATACATTTAGAAAATTTACATATTTAGTACGAATTATATAATTAAATGGGAAATAAACATGGACAGCAATTAAAATATTTATGTGACATTTGTATAACACATTACAAAAATGGGAAATTAGAAACAAAAATTGGTTGGAAATTCTTAATGTCATTCATTGAACTTGTGTATATGACTAAAATATTAACTTATTAAAGTCTAGACATTCTCATAATTTTTATATTTTTAAAAAATAAAAATTTAAAAAATCTAAATAACTAAACCAAAATCTTAAACTAGACTTTTTCTTAATAGGTGACGAGAAACCAAAAAAACATGAATAGAAAGATAGAAGAAAATATGTGATTAGGAAAACGGCTAGCTGTGATTCGGAGTCAACAAAACTAGGCTCCCAATACAGATTGAAGAATAACCAACCTGTATAAGCAAGCATTGCTCTTATCAATTAAATCCATATTCTCATTATTTCTTAATGCACTTTTGAATCTATGTTCACATTATTTCTTAATACACTTATGTACTTTTAAGGCACTTATGATAATCACTAGATTAAAGCCTTATGAGTGGCTCATTTATCTAACTTTCAACCAGAAGTTATTGTTTGAAATTCACCTTTAGATATCCCAATTCAAAGTTAAAAACTACATTAGTATAACCCTACCCAACCTTCACTAATAATGGTATAGGCAAAATGTCATTAGCATCCCCACCCAACCTTCACTAATAACGGTATAGGCAAAATGTCATTAGCATCCAGTGTGTTTGTTGAACCTTCACTAATAATGGTATAGGCAAAATGTCATTAGCATCCAGTCTGTTTGTTGTCTTTTGTTTATGAAAAAGGAGTCATCAGAGCTCAAAGTCTCCCATGTGCAAATTTGATTGAAATAGTGGCAATAGATTAGGAAGGTGTTTAAGTTGTAGATTATTTGTTTTTTTGTATAAGAGATTTTGAATTGGGGTTTTGACTAAATTACTGGATTATTTAGATGGTAAAAAGTTTTCAACTTAAACTTGTAATTTTGACCAGACAAGGTACCAGCAAATCTAAAAAAATTTAAGGTGAATAGGAGGACCTTCTGTCAAGCGTTTCAAATGATCACCATTACCTACTTAAGGTCATCCTCTTCTCAATCGTACATTCTGTTTATGAAATTGTACATTCTCAGTCCAACTGAACCATAGGGTTTGGATTACATTCTGCTTATCTAAGGCCCCATCCAAAAAGTACAATAGAGATAAACCCAGTTCATGCTTAAAGTGAGAGATGACCAACCATCATCTGGACATAGGAGTAAGGCAGACATAAATTTGTTTGATGACCAGCTTGTCGATGGTGACTGATACTGTACATTGTGAAAAAAAATACAAGTTGTACCGACTGACCAACCAGAAATTACATTTTGATTGAATCACTACACCCTCTGTGACGAAAACATTGTAATTTGGAGAATTTATCCACCACAACAGTGAATAACCGACAGACTTGGAGAGCAGCCGACTGCCATGGGATTTGATGACCGACCTAACTAAGTTCAATCGATGTGCTGCGGAGAAAATTCCACCGTGAAGGAGAAAGATTTCAAACTGGCCGTACTGTGTTAAGAGTACTACTTGAGAAACTGACATGCTGATAGTTGATTATTTCTTCTAAAAATACTCGATTGCTGCATAATTGACTAATGAAAGAGACTTATGTTTGAAGGCCCATCAACGGAGCGACTTGAATAATGAATAACTACAGTAGAGAAATAATGAATGAGTATTGACTAAGTACAATAGCAGCTCTAACTGGAAGGGGAGGGAACTAAGATGAAAATTGACTATCAGAGGAGTTTGTAGCAAATCCCTTGAACCAAAGTATATGTGGCGGGAAGAAAAAAGTTACATCCTAAAGAATAATATGATTATGATAAGTTTTAGAGGTATTTAGTAATTTACTAGGCATGTTATGTAAAGTTTCCATGATTGTCCCCAAACTCACAACCTTTCTGATTTTCTTAGTGATGGTACTCTGAAACAATGTAGCTTTAGTCTTCAATTGATTAGAGCTACAATTGATTCTTAGTTTTTCATTCTCTGTTAGCAAGGAGTTCAACAACTGATCCCAAGGTAAAGACCTCATTACAAAGTTGATAATTGCAGCTTTCTCATGGAATTTTTACAATCTTTTACCCATTTTGATAAATTGGTCAAAACACTAATTAGGGAAAGTGACATGCAAAAGCGATATAGCCAGATTAGATTTGCAAGACTATGTTTGATCCAACAACCATGAACACATGTTTCAAGTTTCAAATGGATATGCCACAAACATTACATTGATGAAATATTATGCTCCAAAGGCTACTGGTTAAAAACCACAATTTGATTGTGAACTCATGGCTATGATCCTAAAGAATGGTGTTAGTGAAAAAAAAGACTCTTCTACAATATAGTCATGGCATGAGCTCTATATTGTGAGAGTTACAATTCAGAACAACGATAAGAGAGACAAGTTAGTAGTTCACATGTAAAGAAAGAGTCATCATTACACTATCTAATCAGAGCTTTGTTGGAGTTAATGCTTACATAGATGTTGGTTTGAGATGGTTGAGAAATTCTCTCAATCTTTCTTTCTAAGTTAGAAATAAGTTAGATCTGAGAAACTCTATATATTAGAGTAGTCTCTAAATGTAAAGTGTGGGTTAACCAATACACCTTTATGTGATATATATGAGTGAAGCCTTTAATCTTAAAATGATCCACAAAATGATGACCATAATGATAACTTTGCACTTACAAGCACAAGCGCAGGGGAATAAAAAATCTACGTACTTATCATGAACCAGACAGGCTTCAATGATATATAGTTTAAATACACTCCTCACCTTTCTTTTGGAGGTCTGTCACACCTTGATTTTAAGCCTCTCCACTTGGCACAAGGACAAATTACAGGCAAAACCAGACTAGGAGCAAGGATCATGTTCTTTCTGTTCTAAATCTGCAATTCACAAATGAGAGGCTATACAAAAATCTGTATGAATTTCGGGTGATACCATGAATTAATCTAGTAGGAGAAGGATGTGAGCAATGAAATATTTCTCCATCTGAGTCTCCATACACTATCCACTCCCTGGGGCAATGTTGAGACTCGAGAGTAGTGCAGATGTGCACAATTTGTTCATGGAGTATTTGGCTTCCTAGAGACTTTAATGGCTATGTTTGGATGGTGGCGGGAAAAATCCATGATCAGGGTTTACAGTGATGGCATACTATAAGGAATCGATTACATTGGCACAATTTTCCCTTGCACCGCATTCTAGACTATAATCGAAAACAGTTAGTATGTGCATAGAGAATTCTTGCTAGAAAGATCACTCTAAGAGGAAATCTATACAATGCCACGCTGCTCAGGCTACTAATTGAAGGATACCAATTGATTGATTAGATAAATATTGTATTTGGATTTAGAAATACTTCATCTAGATCTATATCTTAGGAGAGATCTTCAGAAACATAACCCATTCATCCACAATTTTGACCCTTTTACAGCATAGTAACTCTTCAACTGGAACTCCAGTAACAGGGAAAAGGAATGTTTTCCATGGATCTATGGAAGTAGAACCATGGAATCACCATTCAGAGGAAGTGGCAAAGGGGCCAGCTAACAATATGGCATATGAGGTGCAACATCTTTAGATCTAAACTATTGCAAATTGCTTGAAAAATAAAAACAATGCATTTCTTTTTCAAGTGACAGGGAGAAGGGTGCAATGCCCATGGTTGTTTATTTCCATGCATGGGCTTCGCCATGTTGTCAGTGAGTGACACATCATAAAATGTGAGAGACCCATTTAGATCTGAAAAATATCGAGATTTAAGAAAAAATTAACAGGGCAGGAAATACCATCTTTGATACTCTTTAAGAGTATTTGATATTAAATGTATAAAATACACAAAAAAAAAAGTCTTTTATATATAATAATGGAAGAGACTTAATATAAATTAAAGATAATTATGGCAATGGGTAGATAAAACACCTTATATGAATTGATACTATTTAAAAGTATTTGATATAAAATGTATAAAATATACAAATAAGTTAATTAAAACAAATAAATAGATAAAAAAAACCTTACATAATTTTTAAGTCATAATAACTTCATAATAATTAATTTATTGAAAAAAAATGCATGAAAAAACCAATACTAACCCTTAAAACAATTTAGGTCATAAAAATTACATTGTGAGTTTTTCAAGAACATTTTACTATCGGATAAATATTCCAAAGGAATCTGAGGAGGCATCAAATACTCTAAGCCTAACTCTAACTAGTATCAACATGTGTTAAAAATTCAACAGCTAACCCAAAGGAGGTTATAAGCTATCACAATGAAGGTTATGAGCTTCTTGAGAAGAGTAAACTAGCCCACCTAGTTAAGGATGGAAACTACTTCATCATTAATACATTCAATTGTAAGTCCAAGATATACCTAGTAAAAGCCAACCATGCCAAGAAAGTAGTAAACTTTTTGGTAATGAAAACATCTTTAAAAGAATGTAGGAAAGAGCAAAGACAAAAATTGGTGAATATTTGGTAGGCATAGAGAAAATTTTTCTAATATCCCAAAGGAATATTATTAGATAGATAAATAGCCCCATAATGCATTATTTTTATTTTAATCTCTTTATTTTTATGGTTTAATATATAATTGTATAAAAACATATTCTATAAATAAATGATTGAAGAAGTAGTTGCAAAAATGGTTGAATCATGGAATATATATGCCACAAATAACCCACAAATGTGGATTACCTACCTCCTATACCCAAACCTGAAAAATATGCATTAACAATATAGTTATTAACAAAATCGCTTTCAAAAATCAATACACATTTCCTCGTAACAAGTGTATTTCCTCCTATCAAATACTTGTTGGATCAAATACTTTTTAAAATTATGTCTCAAATCAAAATATCACTTACTAATGCTTCAAACAAACATTCAAGTACCAACACAAAAAAAACATCCTTATATGACAAGTAAGGAGAAAAAAAGGAAATAGAAACCTATGATTATTTTAACATAAAACCAACTACTTGTAATGGGATTTATTTGTTAAACAAATTAGTAAAGTTTTTCAATCTTACAACTATTCATCATAATATGCATTAAATATCTTTTAATATAAATCTTATTAAATGATAAATACTACGAATTAAGTTGTTATATTAATTTAAAATTAATCTATAAATATTAAAATAAAGCATCGCTAAAATTAAAATAAATAAAATTATATATAAAAACAACAATTATCTTATGCAATTTTTGTATGGACAAGGAAGTTAAAGTATAAAAGTAATACAAGTTTTTAGTAAGGACAATAAAAATAAAAATGTTTGAATGCAGTGTTTACATAACAAAGTTAAAACATGAAAGTAATATTAGTTTTTGGTAACAAAAAGGGTAATGAGAATAAATAGTCATTATGTTAATAAAAATGTTTGAATGCAATGTTTAGATAACAAAGTTAAAACATGAAAGTAATACTAGTTTTTTTAGTAACAAAAAGGTTAATGAGAATGTCAAATAAGTAGAGAAATAGTCATTATGTTTGAAGGGTAATTAGGCCAAGAGGAATTCTTATGGGTAAATGTCAAGCATAAATGTTTAACATTTAACAAATTTGGTGTATGATGCAACAATTTGACTAAGAGGAATTTTTATGGGGTAAGTGTCAACATAAATGTTAAACATTTAACAAATTTGGTGTATGATGCAACAATTTGACTAAGTCTGCGAAGGCATACATACTCTACAACCTCTTAGGAGAAAACACATACTTTTAACCATTAAGTCCACTCAAGTTGTATAGCGGAGATGTTGTAGTGTAAACTTTAAAAATTTAAAAGTAATAAAAATAATAAATTCAATTTGTTATATTATAATTTTGTTTTATAGTTGAGCTTAGGCCAACTCAACTTAGAAATTATGCTCTAGGAAAATTTGCATAAATAGTTATAAGTTACATTAGTCAATGTTAAATTAATAATGGTTGATAGACAAATCATCCTATGGTCTTGCTTTGGCAATAACTAATATATTGAAATGTGAAGTGGATAAGTAAATTTCTTGCTCGAGTAGAAAAACTTGCATAAATTTTGGTGGGTAGTAAAAGTCTACACATTTACAATTTTGCTTCTACATAATTGTTAAAGAAAACATAAATAATGGTGGGGAGTAACTCTTGTAAGTATATTTTTTACATTTTATTCTTATCCATTTTTTATGCAAATACTTGTTTAAATTATGGTGGGAAGTAATTGATGCTAGATATGTTATTTACATGAGTATAAGTTATTTTCAAGTATTTTATTTTTGGATGGTTTTTAGCAACACTTAAGAATAAAAAAATTACTACATAAATATCTAAAAATCATGCATGAATATTAAATGGCATAAAATATGTAAGTCAATTATCCACAAGGCATCATAGTGTGCAATGAATAAAGCCTTCAAGTTATGGTCTAATTAAATGTTTGAAAACTATTTTTTTAATAATATTGAAAAATAAACATTTATTTTTCAAAATTGAACATTATAATTTGCATTGGTCAATGCTAAATTAATAGTGATCAACAAAAATAGGTTGTTAAAGTCTTTCCTTGGAAGGTACTAATAATGATTCCATAGCCATATTTAAATTTAGTTAATAGGCACATAAAAAATTAATACTTACAATAAACCTACAATATAACAAGTTTCTTAACCATGGATATCCACCCCATTTTACCATGGATATTATTAACTTGTAAATAGTGTTTGTTACAATACCATTGGCCAATACTATGGCTTATCAATACTACATGTTGAAAAACCATAACTCATTTCACAATAAAAAATTAAAATGTAAAATATTTTAGATATTACATATAACATTGATTACATAAAGTGAAAATTCTCTATCATATGGATGGAGGGAGGGACATAGTGGGAAAAAGAAGCAGAGAGAGAGAAAGAGAGAGGGGGAGGGGGGAAAGGAGATAGTGACACAACTCGAGGGTGGAGAGAGAGAGAGTGAGTGATGGGTAGGGGAGAGAGACAAAGAGAGGGAGTGTAAGAGAGAGGAGGAGAGGAGGGAGAGAAAGATGGAGTTGGAGCACTAGAGAGAGGGAGGAAAGAACAAAAACCTAGAGAGATAGAGGCAAAGAGAGGGAGAGAGGATAGGGGGAAGATAGAGAGGAGAGGTGAGAGAGAAGGAGAGAAAAGGAAGATAAAGAGGGAGACATAGGGATCAATGGTGGAGAGAGGGGGGAGGGAGAAGGAGGGGGGAGGGAGATATTGACAGAGTTGGAGGGTAGAGAGAGAGATGTAAGAGAGAAAGCGAAAGAGAGCAAGGAAGAGAGAGAGGACTTAAGAGAGCCCATAGAGGGATGGAGGGAGTAGAGAGGGAGAGAAGAGAGAGAGGGAGAGAGATGGATCCAACCTAGATATGGTATGTGTATATAAAAATCAGTCTAGATCCATATTAACCCTTGATCTATCAAAGTCAATCTCTTTTCACTTTAAAAGAAGTTTACATCTCAACAGATTTGATCTCTGTGAACTCTTGATAAATCTAAAGTTAAAATGAATCTAGGATAGTATTTATTAATAATGTCTATTGTGTAAACAACCAAATAATAATAACTGAAAAATTAAGTTTGATAAAACCTCCAACAATGAAAAATATTTCAAGATTTTTGGAAATCTCATAAGCTTATATTTTGTAAGCATTATGACATATTTTGATAGGATATTAAATTTAAAACATTATGACATATTTTAATAGAATATTAAATTAAAAATTAACTAAATAAGTATATAAAGATAAAGAGGATAATATAATGTTATTATAAATTTAATAGAAGGGAGTTAGCAAGTACTATCAATTTTATTGTTAAGAATAATTAAAATTTTAATATTAAGTATTATTCTTTTAATTATTTTTATGATGATATAGATATTTATTGTGATTGTAGAAATATTTATTAAAAATGATTAAATTTGATTGGTTAATTTTTTTAAATATATAGATTGATATACTAGTACAATTATATAAATTAAATAGCTAATTAGAATGGATAGTTATCAAAATATTTATGTGTCATTTGTAACATAGTTACAAGAGTGGAGGTTAGAAACAAAAAATGATTTGCAAACGGCCTTGTTTTTAGAAGAAAAAGAATTGAAATTATAAATTTGAATAATTTTTTAATGGTGGAAATGAATTGAGCACCCTCAAGAACCCCTAGAGAATCTAAAATTCTGAAATAATTGGACAACTGTAACCTAGATTTCCAAAAAAAATTGCTGGATTTTTTAAAAAACAGTGCTCGAAAAATCATTCTTTTGTGACAAAATCATTGCCCCCCTTAAACTAGGTTTTTGGAAACTCTTGATTGCATCCATTAAATTGTGTATACTACTAAAAATATTCTAGCAATTTTATTAAATCTAGGTCATTCAATTTTTTATTTTTTTAAAGAATATAAATTTTGGAAATTGTAATAATTAAAAGGAAATTTAAAATTCTTTTTAGTGAATGACAAAAAAAAATTAAAAAAAACATAAATAAGAAGAGAAGAAAATATGAGATTAAGAAAACTATGTTTTGTGATCAACAAAGCTGGGCTTCAAACACATAGATTAGAGAATAACCAATCACAATTCCTATAAGTTGAAGCCATGTTCTCATTATTTCATAATTTCAGTTATAAGTTGAATCCATATTCTCATTATTTCTTAATTTCAGTTTGTATTAACTAAGTGAGAATTATGAATCTTATTGATAATAAAACTGTAAATAGATGTACTCTGAAAACGCTTTTTATATAATGTCCACTAATTTAAAATTCTAGTGGGTCTCCCACTTAACTGGCATTCAACTAAAGTTATTATTCGAAACTCGAAACTCACCTGTGGGTATACCACCTAACCCTATTTTTATCAACCAAACCTAACCCTAAACTAAAAGTTATGGTATCGGCACAATGTCATTAGATCCAGTCTGTTTATTGTCTTTTAATTTTGAAAAGGAGTCATCAAAGCTCGAAGTCTCTCACGTGGTAATATATAAGGCAGACCGTCTGTCAAACCGTTTCAAATGATCACCATTACTACATACTTCTCAGTCGTACATTCTGTTTATCAAATTGTACATTCTGATTATTGGATCTGAGGGCCCTCCAGAATCTATAAATGAGAGATACCCTCCGTCCCTGCTTGAAGTGAAAGATGACCAGCAATCAACTGACCAGAGGGATACATTCTGATTATGTAAGGGCCCCTCCCGAAATTACAATTGAGATAAACCCCAGTTCCTGCTTAAAAAGATAGATGACCAACCATCAACTGAGCATAGGAGTAAATCACATATAAATTTGTTTGATGACAAATTTTGTCGATGGTGACTGAAGTTGTCGATCACCAACTAGATATTACATTTGGATTGAATCGCTTCACCCAATCTCTGTGATGAATATATTGTATGAAGTAGTTATTTGGAGAATTTATCCAGCACAACAGTGAATGACCGACAGCCTTGGAGAGCAACCGACTGCCATGGGAATTGATGGTCGACCTAACTAAGTTCAATCGATGTGCTGCGGAGAAAAATTCCATATAAAGATTTCGAACTTGCCGTAACGTGTATCAAGTTTCAACTACTTGTTGGATCAAGTATGGTATGCCAATTAATTTTTTAAACTAGATATCAAACTGAGATACAACGTACTATTATTTAGACCAATAAAGAGAGAAGGGATGCAAGCCCATGATTAATTTAAACATAAAACCAGTTACTCGTAGAGAGATCATTTATTTGCTACACGAAATAGCAAAACTCTTCAACCATTTTATTTGTTAAACGAATTAGCAAAGCTCTTCAACTGTTAAGACGATTTATTTGTTACACTAATTGGCAAATTTTGTAAACTTTTGCTACTGAGACTTACCGGGTGAGGATGAGGTGCAGTGAGTTAATATACATGCATTTTTATTTTATTTTTAAAATTTTTCATATTAATTTTTAACCACCTTTATTCTATATTAAGTATTTTTCACCTATTAATTCCTTCCATCTATATTCTTACTCTCACAAATATATTATGTA
>APFE031041030.1:1117-12449 GCA_000404065.3 Pinus taeda
CCCTTTCCCTACTATTATAACACCATGGTGTATAAACCCCAAGCATGCTATAAATATCCCCCCCTTGGCATTATAGCCATATGTTCACCATTAGGGAATCAAATTGACATCTGGTCAGTTTAAAAACCCAAGCCTTACCTCTTTTCCTCCTTCAGAATTCATTTACCCATTCAACCCATCATTTTCTTAAAGAACCTTGTAAAAACCCATTTTCACCCCTAAACCGCTCAAATGGCAAAAATACATTGAAAAACCCACTTTTCCGACTTATCCTAAGTTTTGGAGCTATGCGCGACTTTATAAAGAAATACACTGAAAAACCATACAAATTCGCAAATATTCCAATGTCACGCCAGGCACGAATCCCATAAAAAATACATTTTTTATTACCCGCCCAACGCCGCATCATCCAGACAGGTTATTGACCCGTCGACAGTTCCATCGAGCACTTTTAATCTAACGACTCGCATGGATATCGGACCGGCCCCGATGTCCGTAAGTTAGCTTCCGATATCTTTCAGAGGATGACGTCAGGCCTCGGCCACGCGTCGCCCCCACAGCGTATTGGAGCCCCCTCTGACAACTCCACTTCCGTATCAAAAGAGTTGCGATATCATACCGCATACGGTTTCCAGTTTCCACTAATCTGCCTTCCAACGTCACTGTCAGCATCACTGCTACGTCATCGCCGCGTCCGCGCCTCCATTCGCCATTGCTCCACCTGTCCGCCAGCTCACCATCCCCGTGGACCACTCATAAGCCGCCACGTCACCTGCTGATGTCATCCGACCCTGACCCCACCCGATGACATCATGCTGACGTCATCCGACCCTGACCCCACCCGATGATGTCATGCTGACGTCATCCGAAAAAGGCGCCAATGTTCCAAAAAAATCCATATTTTGGCCAAATTTTCGTGTTTTTTGCACTTTTTGCAAAAACTTCTATATTGTCTTCTACATGTATTTTATGTCCAAGCTCATGCCAACCTGCTGAATTCAACCTGGAGACCTTCGGTGCGCCAACCCACCTGCATTTGTGACCCGGACTATCAGTTTACCAGGTATTTATCCCTGTGAATCCTCTCTGCGCCTGGTTTTGTCTGCAAGTCGCCTGAATTAACTTAAATCACACAAAAAACAGATAATTGACCGGCAAATCCCCTATGCCTAGTTCACATTTGAAGTTACAAAGTCGAAATTCACCAGCTAAGCCTTGTTTACCAAAGCTTTCACAAAACCTGCATTATGTTCGCGCAATCGTGAACAGGGAACCCAAAATTACACCTAACTACTGTGAAAGAAGTCTGTTAAACACAAGTATTTGCCCTTTCTTTAGTGTTGTGTGCAGTATTTCAATTGCTGCAGTTTACCCTTTCGTCCTCTGTTTCTCGACAAATCACCTCTCCTTCCAAGAAATGCTCTTTTCTGTTACTCTGCACAGTAACACTAATTTCCATATCAACAGAGTCTTAAAGTAACCATGGATACACCAGTAACACCTGTGGCCCTCAATATTTCCCCTTTAAATGCCCCTCAGAGAGAATTGGAGTGGCAGGCATTAGCAGATTTGGATTATCAAATCTCAGAAGAATTCCTAACGAAAAGCAAGTTCCACATCCACCTGTTAAATGAACTAAAGGCTAAACATGAGGCTGGAACAGATGTATTGGGCATTTGGGATTCCTTCCTCCCAATCTTCAAGCTTCCTCAGGTCAATCAATTTCCTGACCTAATTCACCTATGCGCTGAGGGTTATGATCCCACTCAGAGAGCTGTGCTTGACCCTTCAGGCTCAGTTGTTTTCTACATTACCCATGAGGCCATCAGAGAGATGCTGCAATTCAAAACTGAGAAGAAATTGGTTCCTCTATCTTTGTTTGATCCGATAAATCAAGGAGCTAAGATGACAGATGCTCAGATCACCAAGTTCAACCAACTATATATTAAATCTGATACTGTGTAGTACCCTCCCATTTTGCATGTTTACCTCAACCCATTGAGCAGGGACCTTGCAGATATGATCAGTCCCATTCTGGGTTATAACTCAATTGAGTATATTGATGAAACTGTACTGGTAATTATGCTCATGTTTTCCCCTGGAAAAACTCCAATCTGCTATGACTATGCCACCTATATATCAGATAAAATGCATGAGCAATTGATGAATCTATCAAGGGAAAGGGTGTTCAGATACTCCTCCTACATCTACCACTTGATTTTATACTATGAACATGAGAAATTCTCCTTTGCTATGAAAAGAGTGGATGCACAAGGAAATCCAAGGTCAGTAGTGTATTGGACCTCAGTTTTTCACTGCAGAGCCTATTCTCCATACACTTATTGTGAGTTTATAGACCTTTTTATCCACCCAGCCATGTCTCTATTCCTGAGCTCACCTCCTCCAAGACTAACCGATGAGATGCAGAAGATACTTCAGTTGTCCAAGGTATACAACATTGGGGATTGGTATTTTTACCAAAACCACACTGTTATTAGAATATATGGTTGTGAGTTACCCCCATACAGACTGCCCAAATATGTGCCCATGAGGTTGTTTGCCCTTCAATACTTCAGGCAGTTTGGGAATGCTGATATGAAGAACTTTTCAGGCAAAGGCAAGAAAGCACAACTGAAGGTAAAAAACCAACTGGGCCACTTTGTTTTAAACAAAAGGGAGGAAGGCTGGCAAGAGGCAGGCAGAATGCTAGAAGGACTTGGCCTAAAGACCAGTTTCCTCTGGAAACCTTATGACCCCAATCACTTCATAACCTTAAGAAGGGTCAAGTATAGGTTGTCCAGTTATGACCATGTGAGGTTTCCTCACATAGAAAAATATGCAAATCAACCAAAATGGACAAGAGGCACATTAGAGGAATCTGTCACACAGGAATAACTAAATGAAAGAGCAAGAAGAAATCTCTTAAAGATGGTTGACTTAGAACTTCCTGCACAGGTATTTTCTCTTACAAGCACTCAAGTGGGAGCAGCTACCTCATCCTCCACAGCACATCAGAAGGTAGTCAAAGCTACAGAGAAAACCTCTAGCAAAGGCAAGGAGAAAGAAATGGAGCAAGAGCAGCCACTTGAGGAAGCATAGGTACAACAATAGGGAGCACAGCAACAACAACAGGTACAGCAGCAAGAAAAAGAACAGGCAATGCAAGAAGAACAAACAGCAGAGGCCCCAATGGTCACTGAGTAGCAGCCACCACAAATGGTGCCTCTTAGGCAAGAAGCAAGAGATGAAGCTTCAGTCCTCCAAACCCCTCAAAAGGAGGACATAAGCAGGAAAAGGGATAGAGAGACTCCCCTCACAACATCAACAACTCAAGGGGAAAAGAGGCAAAGATTGAACCCTTTTTCAGAAGAAGAAATCCCAATAGGGCAATCTTTGGGCATGGGCCCACCTAGCATGGAGGCCTCAGTAAGTTCCTTCCAGCAGGAACAAGAGAGGACAGCAGGAGGAGAAGTTAGCTCCTCAAGCCAACAAAGAGGAGGTGAACAGAGCATCAAGCAGCAGTTCAAGGACATAAAGGAGAGGAATGAGCCCATAAGGTTACAATTATATAATCATTTGTTGAAAATGGCTCCCACCAACCAGCAAAGACTTATGTCTGCTTATGATGTCCATGAGGGCAAAATGATTATGAGGCATTTCATGCCAGCTGTGCAGCAGCCACAGTCAGCTGCAGATTACATCAGGACCAACCTTGAGGTCCTTGCCAAGGACATCCACCCAATGGATCAGATTGAATTACACAAGAAAACAGGTGAGATGGTATATGCCTCCTTGGCAGATAAAACATTGGTGAACTATAGGCTAGAAAATAGCCTAAACAATACGACTGCACAACTTGAGTTCGAAAGAGCATCCTCTCAAGCAAAGGACAATAGGATCAAAGCTTTGGAGGACATCATAATAGAGCTTGGGCATGATCCTAAGGATGTCAAAGCAGTGCAGGAGCTGTTGAAGCTAAGGGATGTAGATATGGCAGCATTAAGGAAGATGATCAAGATCCCAACAAATATTCATCCCCAAACCGAAGAAGTTTCCCAGCTGAGTTATGACAAGGATGCAGCAGCTATGCTAGTGTCACTGTATAAACAGCTCATCCAAACACAAGAAAAGTTGGAGGAATCAGAAGTTGCACTGCAGGCAGCATTGCAACAAAAAGAGGCAGGCCAAACTTCTCACCCCCTCTAGAAACAATGAATCTGGAAGAAGCCCCTCAAACCACTGCCCCTCCCATTCAGCAGACAGAGCAAGCAGCACCCTCTACCTTAGCACCAACAGCAGAGCAGGCTCAAAGTCTTGACATGCAGAAACTCAGGAATGAGATTCAGGTCTTGGAGGTCCAAATGACAGAGCTGAATCAAGCCAAAGAAACTTTGGCTAAGATCAATGAAAAATATGATAAATCCAAGAAAAACGTAGCTGAGAGAGAAAGAGAGACAAAGACTCTCAAAAGATGGATAAATGAGCTAGAGAAAGAGATCGCACTTGATAAAGTAATAGCTGAGCTCAAGAGAGTCCTATGGGCCAATATTGGCCAATCCATCACAGACCAGTGGGAATATATTGAGGCTATTCATGAGCAGATGGGGCTCATTGGAAAAGCACATAGGGAAATCCAAAGAGCAAGGGCATCTCTAGACAGTATGCCTGAGGTTGCCACCAGAATGATTAATGTGCTTAATTACAGAACAAGTTCTCAGCTGGTCAAAATCGGAATTGCCAACAGGACTGAGACCATTTCGATGGTCAAAAGGGTCCTAACACTAAGAAACCTGGTACGGAGATTAGAGAGAAGAAGCCAGGATATGTAGACAAACATTAATAAATTTATGGAAAAATTTATAGCATTGCAGAACAGAGGTCCTCCTAGCTTAATGGGCACCTCAGGAAGACTACTTTCCCATGAAAATTATGCCAAGAGGGTCAACACCTTTGGTACAAATCAGATTGCAGAAATGCCCAGCACTTCAGCAGAATCAGGGCCAGCATCAGGACAGACTCTCTACAACAGGGTAGAGAGCTTATTTTTTATCATGAATGAAATCAATCACTTGTTTGATGCGCCTCCAAATTTCTATAAATATACAAAGGCAGATGAGACTATAGAGGAAATTTTAAGACATCAATTGCCCACACAGGAAGTCTAGAATGGATTGATACAATTACTACTAAACCAGAGCCAGTAATCAAGTTTTTTTCATTAAAATATGTAAGTTGTCATGCACAGGAAAATTTTGATATATCAGCATGTATGGAGAAAATAGGCTGAGCCAACTCAGCGAAACCATTCGGCCACCACAGCACCACTGACAGTCACAGGTGACAGGGCCGAAAAGCTACAGGAGGATAGAGCTGCATAGACACATCATTCATCAGTTATAACAAAGCGTTCAACTGACTCAGTGACCTCCAAAGGTCGAAATCATCTGACAGAATTAAAGAACATTTATGTTGTATTGAAAGCTGCAATAACTTCTTATCTTCTATTTTTGTACGAGTTGGTGAAGATATTTATTTCTCAAATGACTCAATGCTTGAGATATTTTGTATGAAACATTTCTATATATTCCCCCTTGCATGAGTTTGCAGGGGTTGGATGTTGTTGATATTTTTTCTAGAGCTCTTTTGCTGTAAATTCTCATAGAAGTAATACAAAGGCGGTGGAATTTCCAAATCTCTGTGTTGTTTGATGCATTGTGGTGTTTAGCTGATAATTACAGGATTCCTGCATATTTCATGGCACAATAAGTTTTCCCTACAACTCTTTGTTATGTGTTTTGTTATCTTTTCATATCTCTTTCATGCTTCTGTGCTTTACAGTTAATAGCAAGGAAAACGAATAGTTCCAGGATTTAATCACAGATTACCCTGAACTCAATCTAAGCTATTTTTGAATGTTTTTTCTTCAGTTATAGT
The DNA here is from genome assembly GCA_000404065.3 of Pinus taeda. Classification (NCBI taxonomy): domain Eukaryota; kingdom Viridiplantae; phylum Streptophyta; class Pinopsida; order Pinales; family Pinaceae; genus Pinus; species Pinus taeda. The sequence continues at coordinate 7,052 of APFE031041030.1, forward strand.
AATAAAGGTGTAATTCTTAATTTTTACCCTTTCGCACTATATCTTTCACAGTGATTATTGTTTCAGGAATTCAATTTTGCTCCTGAGAAATATATCTCTTTCTCACACCCAGCTTAGTGGAAAAATCTTAATTGCTTTTCACTGGTTGTTTACATTTCACCATCATAATTTCAAGTTTGTTTTATGAAGTATTTAAATGGCCCTGTAATTCCAGCTGCTCAAACTCAAGATTTCAAAAAACCAGTAGCCATAGACTCCATTGCCCAATGAACTAACAGTATCTGTAGATTTCCGCTTTAGGTACAGAAAGACATCCTTCCAACCAAACATAAACCAAATCCCTTACTTCATAACTAGCCTAAAATCTCCACAGAATAGAGACAAACCTTAAAGAGAGAGCCCTGTCTGATTACAGTTGGGCTAGAAGCTGTAATCCAAAGATTGGTTAGTGGTTACCCCGGTCGTATTCCCTTGGGAGTCAAAGGGAACAACCTGGGTGTTAACATAAATGGCGACTCCACTGGGGATTCTTTAGGATTTTCCAATTACTATATATCTCCTAAAGCTATAGTTAAGACCTGAATATCAGTCAGGAAGCCTTCAAAACTGTTTCTGTTTAAACATCTTTAGGGAAGAGCTGCTTCAGTCAATCTTCATACTAGCTTTGAGCTATATATAGCCATTTCAAAATCTTGTCCAGTCCTTGCAGATATAAAATTTTCCTAAAAAACTCAAAAAACTAGTTTAGAAACTGGCTCCCAAGAAAAATCCACGGTACACTAGGGCAAATCCTGACCCAAATCCACCCCCTGTCTTAGAAAATCCTAACACAATCCCTAAATTTGTAAAGAAGCAACAAGGGCCAGATAAGCTTGCTGACTTAAGTCCAGAGACAGTTCACCCCAACCCCATTTCCACTCCAATCAAGGTTATTTCGGTCCACCCCCAATTCCCCTAGTTCAGAATCCACATCTCAAAGCCCTCCTCCCACATCTCCATCCATTGCACATACTCCCTTGACCAACACTCTAGGGTCTGCTACACCTGTTACCCCCACTGTCCCAGTAGTCCCTGTTGTCCAGATTAACCCTGTGAACCCGACAAATATGGCCAATAGATATGCACCCCTGCAGTTACCTGCTAACGTTGCAGCCCTTCCTCATGACTACCAATCCAAAATCTCATACTTTGACTCCACTGGCCCTTTCACTGCCATTCAGCATGCTAGGAGGATGCAAGATCATTTTGAAAACTATGAAATTGATGATGACAGTGTAAGGATGAGAATTTTTGTTCAGAGCCTCATAGGGGATGTAAGAACTTGGTTTAGGTCACTCACTGCCAATACCATAACAACCCCTGATGAGCTTTACCATGCATTTACCAATATATGGGAAAAGAAGAAAGATCCCTTGCACATACTTGGTGAATATGATACAATCAAACGAGGTCCTCAAGAGACCGTTTTGGAGTATTGTGCAAGATTCAATAATGTATACAACGCAATACCCCAGAATTTAAGACCTCCCCCTGATTTACCACTATACAAATTCCTTGATGGTTTTGACCATGACATGGGATATTAATTGAAGGAAAGAGCACCTGAAACCCTTGAAGATGCACAAAAGGTTGTTGTCACAGTTGAGGCTAACCTAATTGCCAAGAGGAATAGGGCAAGATTGGAAAAAAAAGTCACCTTCAAAGAGGAACCCTCAGCTTTTGACCACAAATTGGATGCAATACTCACTGGTATGAAGAGGTTGGGTGACAGAGTAGAATCTGTGGAGAGAAAAGCATCATGGGAAGCACTGCAAAACAACCCTAACAGGAATCCAAATTTTAGGAGAAATCAAAACCCAAACATTGGCAAGGCTAATTCTGATCCAGAGATAAGACCTCCGTTCCAAGAAAACTATGCTGAAACATCCACTTCAGATGAGCAAGTGGATGACACCCACATCCACTTAATGGGCCTTAAGGATGAGCACCAAGTTTTCCTAAGTCAAGAAGATCATGAAGATGATGACATTAAAAAATTCCAAACCAAGTCAGGTGAGTCATTTGACATCAAACAAGGCTATGACACAACTGTTTATGAAGTTCATAAACAATACAAACTAAGAAGTAGAACTGCAAACATAACACAGCCTGAAAAAACAAAGGATAGGCTGCAGCCTAAGAGGGCCATAGTGACAGAACCAATTAACACAATTGATTCATTTACAAAGGAGATAACCGTTGAAGAAGTTACTGAACCACTTCCCTCAGCACAGAAGCCACTGGCTGCATCTTCTTTGCAGCCTAATCCAAGTAAAATTCCTCAAGAGATGAATGAAAAACACAACCCCCAAGATTAAGACAAGGATCAAGAAGAAAACTTTCTAAACAAAGAAAAGGTGGTCACCCACAACACTAAGGTTCAATCTGAAAAACCCTTTGACTTGGAAGCTGAGATTGGCAAATTGAAAATAGCCATCCCTCTTGCAGAACTAGCGAAGCATGACATTTACAAACAACAGATTAAGAAATCCCTCCAACTCACTCGAAACAAAGACAATGTCAATGTGTTGGATTACACCCCAAAATTGTTGTTCGGTCTAGAGGTTGATGGAAAAGTAGCAGGCACAGGGATTTTACCTTTCTATGTCAGCTTGCATGTCCATGATAAGATACTACACAATGCCATGTTTGACTCAAGCACCTCTCACAACCTTATGCCTAAATCAGTAATGGAGAGGCTCAACCTGGACATTACAAGACCTTATAATGACCTATTTTCATTTGACTCCAGCCAGGTAAAATGTCTAGGCTTAATAAAGGATCTTTGTGTGTCATTGGTCTAGTACCCAAACAAAACAATTCTAATGGATGTAGTAGTGGCTGATATCCCACCCAAACATGGAATGCTTTTATCAAGATCATGGGGGGCTAAACTCCAAGGTTCCCTGCAATTAGACATGTCATATGCCACCATCTCAGTCTTTGGTCAACCTAAGAGGCTATATAGAGAGTCACTTATGAAATATATGGTCAGCAGTGAAGACAAGCCTCAGAACTTTCCCATATATGTTACTCATTCTGACATAGACTCATATATTCTTTTTAATGACAATACATGTCCCACAAACAATGAAGAAACCAAGACACTTAAACAAGATCAGGAATTTAATGAACAAGCTACAACTCTAGAACTAAAGCTGATCCAATCAAGTGATAAGACTGTTCTAAAAAACAAACTAAATGAAGAACCAGAACTTCAACTCACAATCCCAGACCACAGAGAAGTTATTAAGTCTCCCCTAGAACAAGAGATTCTATGGTTTTTTTAATTTGATGGGTCAGTCAACAAGTTAGGGGCAGGAGCTGGAGTTTGGATACACAATAAACAAAACAGCCATGCAGAGGGTCGAGCCTATAGACTAAACTTCAGGTGCACTAACAATATGGCTGAATATGAAGCTCTCTTACTAGGCCTCAAGTTGGTAAAATCCCTACAAGCCATAAAAATTTCAATCCTAGGAGACTCAAACCTAGTTATCCAACAAGTAAAGGGTAATTTTTTCACCAATAACAAAAGACTGAGGTCTTATAGGTCTGCTGCTGCTGAATTACTAAATTCCTTCACTGAATTTCAGATTACCAAAATTCCTAGAGCCCAGAATCTTCATGCTCATAGTTTGGCCACATTTGCAAGTACTTGTAAGCTACCTTTCAACCCCCACCACTATTTTACAGCCGAGATAAAACATAGATCATCTGTCCCAAACAATGTCAAGGATTGGCAGGTGTTTGATGATGATAAACAAATAACAATTTCTTGACTTTACAGCAAGAATTTTCAAGTCTAAACATTGACACGGAGAGAGCAAGTCAATCAAAAATACTTGAGAGAGCAAGTCAATCACAAATACCTGAGAGGGCAAGTCAATCACAAATACCTAAGAGAGCAAGTCAATCACAAATACTTGAGAGAGAAAGTCAATCACAAATACAGAGCAAACAGAATAACAAAGCAAAATCACCCAAAACAGCTAACCAAATGCTACATCCTACAATCTTCAACAAAGACAACATTCAAGAAATCCAACAAATTAGTTGTGAGGAGACAGCTGAGGATGAAACTGAAGTTATACAATTGAAGGAAAATTTTCTTCCAACAGGCTTAGATCCTTTAGAAGACATTTTTGACTCCAATGATGTTCCCAACAAACCAAAATTGCAGCCCCTCAACACTGCCATAGAAGAGTGTAACATTGGGACTATTAAACAACCCAAAATCATAAAATTGTCTGCTGCATTACCCCCTTACCAAAAGCCTAAATACATTGACCTTTTCAAAGAGTTCCAGGATGTCTTTACATGGAGTTATGAGGATTTAAAATCCTATGACACCTCTGTAATACAACACACTATCCCGCTCAAGCCAGATCAAAAACCATTTAAGCAAAAATTAAGGAGAATCAATCCTATGCTCCTCCCAGCAATGGAACAAGAGGTACAAAAAATGTTTAAGGCAGGCATTATAGCACCAATCAGATTCTCTGATTGGATTTCAAACTTAGTCCCTACAAGAAAGAAAACTAGTGAAATAAGGATTTGTGTTGATCTAAGGAACATGAATCAAGTGTCCTTGAAAGATAATTACCCCTTACCCAAGATGGATCACATCTTGCAGAGAGTAGTGGGGGCCTCAAGAATTTCTTTACTTGATGGATTCTCAGGTTTCAACCAGATCTTAGTTTATGCTGATGATCAGGACAAAACAGCATTTACAACCCCATGGGGAACCTTCAAATATGTTAAAATTCGTTTTGGGTTGAAAAATGCAGGGGCTACATTCCGAAGAGCAATGGATATTGCTTTTTCCAAAGAGATTCATGACTTTCTTGTCATTTATTTAGATTACCTCACACCTTTCTCCAAATCTGACCAAGAACATTTGAAACATCTAAGGCAGATATTCATAACTTGTAGGAAATATGGAATTTCCTTAAATCCTAAGAAATCCCTGTTTGGTTTGGAGGAAGGTAAACTGTTGGGTCACATCATTTCCAAAAATGCCATTAGGATTGACCCAGAAAGAATCCAGGCCATCTTACAAATGCCTCATCCAAGAAATATAAAGGAATTACAAGCCTTTTTGGGTAAAATCAAATTCCTAAGGAGATTTATCCCAAATTTGGTCGAACTAAGCAGATTACTCAATAACATGCTTAAAAAGGATTCAAAAGTAAAATGGACAGTAGAAGCAAATCAAGCTTTTGAAGGTATCAAGTTTTCCCTCACTCAAACCCCAGTCTTAACCAACCCTCAATTTGACAGGGAATTTATCATATTTTCCTTTGCTTCCCAACACATAATTGCTGCTGTTTTATTACAGAAAGATGACCAAGGAAAT
>APFE031041034.1:0-13381 GCA_000404065.3 Pinus taeda
CTTCTTTTTAATATAATATAGATGCAGGCTCTATTGGGGGCAGCGGGGGTCATAGCCTGTGCCCTTTTTTAAAATTTTTAACTCTTATTAGAAAATTTCTCAAAACTTAGGGTTATTGGACAAATTAATCCTGCTACAAATTTTCCTAGAAAACCCACTGGATTCCGATGTCGAGTTTCTAACAAATTGTGCCCTCCTTAAGCCTGCCACATGTGTAAGTCAACCTTAAACTTTGACTACCTCTATCTTCCTCATATGGATTCGGATTGAAGTGACATTCACCCTATTGGAATCAAGGCAACAAGCAATTCGAGATGGTGTCAATTTCATGAACTTTCTGCCACTTTGAATTTTGAGCTTTTTACCATGCCACTGGTATTTGGAGATCCACCTGGATCAGTCCTCCCCATTGAGAGCTTTTGGACCACCAAAATCATTAACACCATTCAACATATGACCTGTGTCCTTGCTAAACCACACTTTCAATCATTTGCATGCAAAACTAATACATCTTTTGCGCTCATATACAACCACTCATGACTCAAAAATCCCTCACTTTCTAAGAGTTTATAGCACACACTCTTTGGTCAAGGATTACACAATAACAAACGATACCTCAACTACTCATAAGAAGGCCCAAAACATCATCATTTCATTTTGAAGTGATGGCAACACATCATCACTTTTACATTTACTTGCGACACATGATTTACAAACCAAGGCCATACAAACTACTATAAAAAAAATTGCCCTTTCCTTAATAAAGTAGACTACCATGAATGTGTTTGAGCGTTGTCATCGAATGGCTTCTCTATTGCTCTTTTCTGGCTGTGGATAATTTGGCACATGCTTTCTTGATGGCCTCCTCGTTACAGTGACTACAACGATTTTTCTTTCCCCAAACCTTCCAAGTCTTCTTGAAGCGCTTCCCCTTGGCGTTTCTCTGATAAGGGTTCATGGAGCCCTTACTATAGCAAGAATAGGAGGAGGAAGTCTCATCATCCGTTGTTGACTCGACACTAGCTGCTTTGTAGCTTTCCCCAACTTCCTTCCTAACATAACCGAGTCCTGCATGATGAGGAATTTCCTCTACTTTTATGGGGTTTATGATGCCCTGGCCATTAATACCGAGGCCCTTTCCCTAATATCACGTCTTCTTCAACATATTGGACTCGGCACCTATAGTACACTCTTCAAAAGCAGTGAAATCATCATCAGGAAAAGTACATGGAATCGAAGAACTATTTTTTACCTCAAGGGGGTTAGTCTACAATCTTCCCAAGGCCTCATTCATAGCTTGCAACTGGCGTAGAAACCTTCGTTTCTCCTCCTCTGCTTCTCGTAGGAGCCTCCTTAGCTTAGAATTTTCTGCTTGAAGGTTTTCGTTGGTCTCCTCAAGTTCTTGGAGCCCTACCACACTGGGTATCGTTTCCATCTTTGGTACAATATCTATTCAAATTTTTTCTTCATCACCTAAATCAGAACCCATGTCGATAGGTTCGTCTGTTGTTGTTCCAAGAGCTACAATCCTCCTTCCATCATCGGAATCTAATCCCAAGTCAATGGGTCTACTTTGTGCAAAACCTGTAGTCGTGACCTTCTCATCTTCTTCTGACTCAGATGTTTGATCTTGTTGCATGGTGGAATTTGTCTTCTGCTTCTCCTTTCTGTCATTTCTCTTAGGTCAAGTGAAGTTTCCAACAATTCTCTTCATCGTGTCCCTCTTTCTCACAACGTGTACAAGAGGGATTTTCCCCTCTCCTTTTCATTGTTGCAGCTCTTTTTTGGTGGTCATTTTGTGCGTGCATCCCACTGCTTTCAATATGCATGGCTTTCACACTGGCCTTGTCGATGGTAGTAGGTTCAAACAATAGTAATGAATGCCTTATGTAACTATGTAAAGAACTGATATACTTAGTTACAATCTCTGGTGAATCTAAGGTAATACTCAAATTCAATGCTTGTCTTCTAAATTATTCAGTAAATTTTTGCACATTTTGACCTTTGCTTTGCTTTAGGTCTTTCCATTCCATTAATGCTTTCTACCTATAGCCCAAGGGGTAAAATTGTTTTTTCAATGCAGGCACAAAATTTGACCATGAGGAGAGAAGGTTACCCAAATTCTTGTTGCCCTACAATTTGCTCTCCCACCAAACAAGAGTGGTGCCACCCAGTCGAAGGGATGCGAACTGGATCCAATTTTTTATCTTTTATGCATTACTTTCACCATTATACATGGGAAGATCAAATTTGACATCTAGTTTAAGGAAATGTTTCTTAGATTCATTTCTTCAATTCCTATGATGATGGTGAGAAGAAGAAGATGAGCTTTCACTCATGGAAGGAGAAGGAGGGGGTTCATCTCCACCATTTCCATGTGTTGAACCTTGTTCTTCTAGGCCATTCTCCTATGCTTTTACTATCTTCTCAGGCCTTGAGAACAACTTTTTGCCCCTTTCTGCCATTGTATAAAAGGTTTTGCAATAATTGCACTCCTCCTCGTAGCGAGCCTCGTCATCTGCCATGTTTCTCCTTTGATGTGCATGCCGCGCTTCAGGATCGAAAGAATTTAGTTTCCCTTCACCTCTTCGGAGCTTGTTTCTTGTTAGCATACAAACATGAAATTCACATCTACAAAGACTTGCTCTGATACCACTTGATCCAAGATATTTTGCTTACAGATGTATTAAAGAATTACATGAACAAATTGCAGCTTAACCATAGAAACTTAATGTGCACAAGAAAGAAGAGGCGAAACACATAAAGGTTTGAAAATAAGTCAAGAGACTTGATAATGGAGTTCGTCCAATTTGGACTACGTCTCCAAGCCCTTCTCGATCATTGGGGAGGCCTCATTCATTAAGTGGCATAAAAGGAGAAAGAAATACAATCATCATTTACATAAGGAGTCTTATACCTCCAATCTGGAAAATGGCTGAAAAATGGAGAGCTCTGTTGTAGAAACTAACATCATGATTGATTTCCTATCGCCAAGAGGTGAAAAATTGATATAAAACTCACCCAATTTTGACATTAGACCAAAATTGACCCTCTGAAAAATGTGCTCAGGCAAGGTTCCACCCCCTCCCACAGGCCACTCAAGGTTCTGCCCTCCTGCAATAAAATAATAGTCTTGAAATACGTTCCACTCTCCCCTAGTTGCATTTCTCATAAAGGTTTAAATATTATGTGGTTGTGGACCTCCCAACGGAGTCCGTTGGCACAATGGTTAAAAAAGTAGAGTAGTTGAGGAGGGGTCGAGGGATCGAATCCCACACCTCCCCATTTTTAACACATAATAGTTTGAGTTGGTATTATGGGTGGTAGGTCCACTAGTTCGGTGGCCTGACCCCCCCACCCCCCCCCCCCCACCCATTTTGTCGGTTTGCCTTGAAATAAATATAGTGGAGGCAAACAAGTGACGGCACGCCCCCCACATATATAATATATATTGTTCCTGTGTGGTTGTAGGGGCGGCGGGGTCATGGCTGCTCGCCCCTTTTATAAAATAAAATTTGTTGTGGTGGTTCCGACGCGGCAAGGTCATGGCCACCTGGCCCTCTTTTTTAGTATAATGTAGTTGCGGGCTCCACCAAGGGTGGCGGGGGTCATGGTCTGCCACCCTTTTTTTAAATTTTTAACTCTTATTAGAAAATTTCTTGAACCTTAGGGTTATTGGAAAAATTAATCATCCTAAAAATTTGCCTGGAAAACTCACCTGATTTCGATGCTATGTTTCTGCCAAATTGCGCCCTCCTTAAGCCTGCCACATGTGCAAGTCAACCTTAAACTTTGACTGCCTCTATCTTCGTCATACGGATTCAGATTGGAGTGACATTCACGCCATTGGAATTGGGGTGACGACCACTTCGATCTGGTGTCAATTTCATCAACTTTATGCCACTTTGAATTTTGAGCCTTTTACCATGCCACTGATATCTGGAGATCCACCTGGATCATGATCAACCTTGGGAATTGCATAATCCATTTTGGAGAAATTATTAAATAATAGGCGACTAATTTCTCAAGTAATTATGCAAGTAAATAGGGGCTCAAACAGAGGAATAAATTGACTAAGACTGGGTCATATCTTCTCAGTGAGAAGAGAGATAGGTTATACACATGCAGTTTGAGCTTAGTTGAGAAAATCAATTGTAATATATCTCTATTCATCAGATTAACAAGCAAACATTGGATTTTTTAGCAGTTTTCTTTCCTGGGGAAGAATACTATTTACATGTGTGTAATTTGTTATTGCATGTCTGAGATTTTTGTTATGGATTGTGAATTAATGTCCACAAAGCAATAGAGTAGTTTTGTGTCTTGTAATTTTGATTAAAAATTCATGAGCACATGCAAATCTACACATAATTTCTACATCAAATGCATGGGCTGTTGCTTATGGAGCAAATATATATCTTGGGGATTATTGTTCCGAAGCAAATTGAAGGATATGGTGACGTGTTTGTAACATTACCAAATGGTAGTGTCAAACAAATTAAAAATGTGACGTATGTACCTAGCATTAAGAAGAACCTAATTCCAGTTTCCACTATAACATATCAGAATATGAAGGTAGAATTTGTAAAGTCACATTATGTGGTAAAAGATATGGAGTATCACTTCAAGGTTATTGCAACATGTACAATAATTGGAGGTTTATGCAAGTTTGATGTCACAATCAAAGGTCATCAAAAGTTGGTATCCACAACCATGATAATAGAAGCTCTTTGGCACGAGAGGTATTCCCACCTGTATTATCATGATTTGTTGCTACTTCATAAACAAATAATGGTGGAGGAACTCCCATTGTTTAAGAATGAATAGTTTGCACGTGAAATTTTTGCATTAGGTGTGATGCACAGGGAAGAATTCCCTACTCATACAGATAGAAGAAAAAGGGTTATTTTTTAACTTGTGCATACAAATGGGTGTGGGCCTACAAAGACAAGATCATTTGGTGGAGCATATTATTTTTTGATCTTTATTAGTGATTGAACAAAATATACATGGGTTTATTTCATGAGAAAGAAAAGTGATGTTTTTGAATACTTTAAAGAATTTAAAAGCTTGGTTGAGAAGAAAATAGGAAAATACATCAAGATCCTTCAACCAAATCAAGGGGGAGAATATACATTAGCCGCATTTGTTAGGTATTCTTGAGCCCATGGAATTGTACAATAGTACATGGTGCCACATAATCCACAAAAGAATTGAGTAGTTGAAAGAAAGAACATAACCTTAGTAGAATGTGTGTAGAGCATGATCAAAGGTAAAAACCTTACTAATGCATTTTGGGCTAAAGATATTAGTACTGTTTTTTATTTGAAAAATAGAAGTTCCACTAAAATTTATACCAAAATACTCCTTTGAATCTCTTTATGGTTATAAACCAGCAGTGGGCCATTTAAGAATATTTGGAAGTAAATCCTTCTCTCATGTTCCAAAAGAATATAGGAGAAAAATCGATGCAACAACTATTAGTGTATTTTCATTGGTCATTGTTTTTATCATAAATAATATCATGCATTTGATCCCCCTATACATAAAGTTTTTGCAAGTAGAGATGTGTTGTTTCATGATCATGCAAATGGAAGCAATAAGTAGGAGAAGTATGACACATGTCATATTCCTCATGGTTATGATGATGTCAAGGAAGAAGTAGATGATAAATAGGAACAGAAGTAGGAAGAAGAATCTAGTGATATGGATTCATTAAGCAACCATGACACACCAAGAGGAGGAGATAATTCACCACAAAGAAAGAGAAGAAAAGAAAGCGGGGAAGAACAAAGGATATAATTCAAACTCAGCTACCCATAAGGTATAAAAAGTATGTCTTAGTGACACAAGTAATGAATGTCATAGAACGTTTAAATTCTAAACCTGAAAATTAGCATAAATAATAGAGAAATGCAATGAAGGAATATGTTGATGGTGCAGGACCCGCCAATATTAAGGAGATCTCCTTGATATAAAGTCCCAACTAAACCTCACACCATTTGGAGTAGGAGTCCTAGTAATGGGTGGTAATGTTATGCCTTGGCTACAAAAACACACAAAGTGAAGTATGGTAACTTTGGGTGAGAGAAATTGTGTGACCCTGCAAAAATCCAAGTGTGATGCATGAAGGTTCCAACACATGAAGGTAAAAGGAAGTGTGCCCCTTTAAAGCCTATAATAGTATGCAACTTGAAAGGGACACATGACTGCAATGACATCACAAGCTAAGATGCAAAGTAGTCTACAAATTAAAGTGATGAACTAATACAACAACATGCATTCACCAAGATCCATACAGATGCAAATGAAATAGTTCATAAGCATCAACATAAGTTAAATAACATACATTGAAAATACAATAAGAATAGTCCTACTTTATTCACAACATATGCATGAAAGTGTGTCGAATCTGATTTTATTAATATAAGCAAGAGTTCCATTCATACATACATCATTGATAGGCCACTAGCTCCAATAGTGGAACATTAAAGTTAAGAGTACTTGCTCCTTTAAAGAAGTATGCTCACTCTATGCTACGGAGAAGCCAAGGCTCTTCACAATACTCTCAAGCTCCTTCTAAGCCTAAGCCTAGCCAAAATATTGGCTCCCAAAATCCCCTTACATGAGTTATGAGGTTCTATTTATAATAAGAGGGGATGACTCTTCAACTCCCCTTTGTGACCTTTGGACTACCCTCATGGCTCTTCAACTTATTTACAAAATGACTCATTACATTACATCATGACTCTTCATAATCCAATATTGACACTTGGAATTTCACTTACAACATAATTACAAATAATATTACATTTTACACTTGTACCCATATAAGAAAAAATAGTGTAGAGACAACATGACAACCTAATAGTACACAACACTATGATGCTTGATTTTGGGATAACTCTAGCTCAACAACCTCCACTTGATGCTTCTCTCTCATGCATTGGTTCCAAGCTTGACACTGTGTGATGATGTCCCCAAACTATGTGATGATGCTTGTATGGAAACGAACTCTAGCCTCAATGGCATCCAGGTACAATGGCTTGGAACTAGTTTCAAGTTCGCTTTGAAACATGAGAAACAATGTTTTGATTTGGACAGGACCACCAATGTAATTTTGCATGTTCTATTTGTTCAACTCTAAATCCTCCTTGGTGGAAATTTGTCTTAGCTGGTCCAAGTACTCATCGATCTCCTACCGAACTTGGCTCTTAGGTTTCTCTTTCATGAGTGAACTAACTGATGGGATCTGGTGTGTTTTCACTAAGATGTCCAAACTACTGAAAATCGTACATATGAGGCCTGAATGGTACCAATAAATGAGGTGAGTTGCTTGTTGTTTTGAATCAACATCCGAACTTTCGCTTTCTCTAACTCTGCCTGTGGCTTCATTTTATTCACTAAGTCAATCAGTGCCCCTTTTTATCACATTTTCCACTCTTGTACATAACTAACGACAACTTGTATGTTCTTGAGGGTTTTAAAAAACGCTTTTCTCTGTTTCTATGGACCATGCAAATGGGCAACTAGTTTATGTATGGTCACAAACCCCTCATAGAGATCCCGCATGGTTTCTCCAAGTGTTGATACTTTAGCAAGTATTGTTGCTCTCGTCTCTTCCAAGTAAACCTATGTGGAAATTACACTTTGTGCTGCTACGTCGAGTTGTTCTATCTCTTGCCTAACAACCTACAAATTTTGTGACAGTTGCTTATTCTTGGTCATCAAATATTGAATGTTTGATCTCGTTTCTCTTGCAAAGGCCAAGTTGGCTTCAGAAATGGCATTTGGATGCTTCCTAGTGTCCACCACTATTACCATTTCTCCAAATAATGCAGGTGATGTGTCATCATTCAGAAAATAATTTCTCCATGCTTTTACAATCCTTTTCTAGAACTCATCAAATGACAAATTGTACACATCCAATGCCAGATATCATCAAGGGGAACAACATCCCCTTCTTCACTCTGAGATGGCTCTGCTATTGGAGGTGGTGAAAATTGAGTGGTGACCTATTGTGCACTGGGAATCAAATCAAATACTTCATTTTGCGGCTCCTATTCCATCTCCATGTCTATTACTTCAATAAAGTACTCAGTCTATTAAGCAAGCTCTCGATCCTGCATTTGTTCACCTTCCTCCTTGACTGCTGGTTGGTTTGTTCCTAATATTAACCCTATATCAACATTGTTTCTTCTATCATTGCACATTTCCTTTCTTCTTCCTCCTACTTCTACTTTCATTCTTGTTCCCTCCTTCTCAACTCATGCTCTTCCTTCAGTTTCTTCTTTATCTCCTATAGCTTCATTTCACCTACCTGCAACCTCTTCTTTTCTCTCTTCCTCTACTCTTCTCTCCATATCCTCTGCTTCCTTTTTTCTTCTATTGTTAAAGCTTCTTTCATGAGCATAGGATATGCTTTCATCTTGCAGCTTTGTTTTCCCTCTGGACTATCGGCAATCTTCCTCTTTCCCTTATCCTGCATGAGATTGTTGCCTTCTGTTGTTGTTTCTTTCGGAATTGTTGTCATCTACAGAGTAGTCTGTGAATTTCATACTAAACTGACCGACTCACAAAGTCTAGAGGCATTGTATAAATTCCTCCATGGGTCCTCCTCTAGCCAATCAAATGCCCCATCAATCCACAGAAAGTAAACTCACGCACAATGGCCTTTACAAATACAATGGGTATCATACAGATTAAAGTCTCGAGTATCGAATGCAAACCTAAATATTTCCTTTCCCTCTTCATCCACGACTTTCAAGTTATTTATCTCGTATAACCCAATTTGCAAAGCAAGAGTGGGCCATGGTGCTTTCTTCTTCCTATGAAAAGTTGCTGACAACCCTGTGGCAAGATTGTATGATACTTCTTACATGACAAGCTTACAGGTGGCATACCTGGGTAAAACCTACGGAGGTTTCTCTCCATCGAACACTCTAAGGAAGGTGCCACTTGGTGAGGCATACTAATCTACGATGTCTGTTATCACCTCCATTTCTCCTTATGACATGCAAGGTGGATCTTCTTCAAAGATAAGCTTGTAAATCAAGATTATGAAGTGGTTAGTTAGTTGTGCCATTACTCCTTGAGGACTACAATCCAAAAGCAACTTGCAATAGATATGCACGGCAGGTTCTCATGGTGTCCATGTACAGTTCATCGCAGGGAACTGTTTTTGTGCAAACATTGCATCTAGTAAATAGGTAGACATATAAAACCTTGCTTGCTCACCATCGAGAGGACTCTGGGCCTATGCTACATGGGCCCTCAACTGTTGAGCCAACATATCTGACTAGTTGAATGACTTCCCATCATTCAAAACCTAGTCCAATAAGACTACCCACCCTTCAAGAAAGGTTTCCATGCCCTGCTGACCATGGATCCTACAAGCTAAGATAACCAAGACATGGTAGGGCTTCCTAAGGGACTTTGTCTTGTATACATGGGTGGGTGTCTATTGAAACTTTGATGGCTCTTTCACCCAACGTTTAACAATGTCTCTTGTGTTCACATAGTTGTGGGTGGAATATAAAAGTGATTCCATGAGATTCACTGGCTCAGACAAGTGATACACGTGCTAAGAATCTTTTGCATGAAATGTGGCAAGTTTATGTCTGTTGGCACTGCTCAATGTCATAATCTTCTCATCAATGTGTGAGACAATTCAGCAGATGACATATGCACATGGGAAGTTTGTATATATGCATGCAAACTTGTGTAGTCCTGACTACTGGATATTGAGATAAACCCGTTGGTCCTCTAAGTCTTCCTCAAATTCCTTTGCAAAAGCATCTTTAACATGTTGCCATGTCATTGAAGGTCCCTTTTCTATAAACAGTTGAGTATTTGCATACACTTGCAAGTCTACAGTTGTTTGCTCAACTGCTTCCACAATACTACTTTCAATGGTCTCTTTTGAGGCAACTCTCTTTGGTGCCATCATAATAGTGACTGCTAGAGAAGTGCTCAACAATTTTTTTACATGTGGGATAGAAAAGACTCCCATGGAAAACAAACATCATTCTTTAGCAAATCTACTTCAAGGCATGCTCAAGAAACAAACCAGGCATCTGAAGGGGAGGATTGCACAATTTTTATTGACAAGAGGGGCTATTTGCCTATGGGAAATGCATAATGTAGAGTCCTAGTCTTCATGGTTGAAGCTTGTGGCTTGAAACTATGCAATTCGTAGTTCATCCTGGAGAGTGGTCTTGGAGAGACTGCGCATTGCGTAGTCTCAGTGACCAAGGTGACATGATGGCTCTTGGAACTGTGCAGTGCACGATCAGATTCAACCTATAGTATGCATTGTGCAGCTCCAAAGGCCATACTTGTTGCTTGAGCCTTAGGATTGTGTAATGCCCAGCTAGGCAAAATGAAAACTGGCCAAGGAAAGTGTAGATCTACCCAAGGGAAGTGTGGAAAATGAGAAGATCTGAGAGATACTGTGAGATTGAGTGCATATATAACTAAGTATGAGTAAATACATGTAGATCAAGTGCAACAACTAATCAAACAGAAGGAAAATCAAGTATGTGAGGAGAGTCGCTGCAATGACAACCATTAGTGAAAAAGTAAGAAATTCGATGCAACACTTGCGAAAGGAAAATGAAAACTTAAAAAAACACTTCTACAAATTAAAACAAGTTGAGATGCCATCAACCATGAAAATAAATAAGTAAAATAATACTCACACAAGTGAAACAACAAAAACCAACAAAATAAGACAAAAGTGAAACTCACCCAGAAAAGTCGCGACGACCACACTTAAGGTTCCTTTATCTCTTTGGGAATGCTAGATCTCTAAGATCAAATGTGCAAATGATCTCTAGAGGCATCGATTAAATATATTTGATAGAATTAGGTATTATGGCGTCCATGCCTAAAATTAAGGGAAAAGTGACATTGGCGGAAATTTCTAAAAATAACGAAAGTGTCTCCTTCAAGATACTAAAAATAGATCCCTATTTTTAGGGATTTTTTTTATATTATTTTTTAGCTTTTTTCTTTTTTTCTTTTCCTGGGGAAATTTTCCATGCACACTGTCAGGAAAGACTACGCAGTTCTGGGGAACTACGCAACTTTTTAGCTCAGTGCACAGCGCAGTTTTTTATATTAGTGAAGGATTGTGTAGTTTCTTGTCTCAGTGTTGGGATGCCTTCCATGATTGCGTAATTTCTAAGCTCAAGTTTGAGTTCCAGTAAAAACTGTGCAATTCCCATCATCAATGTTTCTTTCCCTCAAGGATTGTGCAGTTTCTGGAGGCAAGCCCAAAAATGTTGTGAAACCAAGTCGAGAGGTCAACTTGTGAGTAAGAAAGATCATCTAAGTGTGAAAAGAAGAAAATACAAGAAAAATGAAAAAGATAAGTCTCAGTCAAAGCATGAATACCTGGATCAATGCAAGATGAGCTCCTGTGAATAGGAAGAAAGGCTCCAAAATCAAAGTATAGGAAAAATTTTGGAGGGTGGTTGTAGCTGCTACAAAATAATATTATGAGTCTATAATGAAAAATGTTACTTCGTAATTAACATAATTACTTGAAAATAAAGTACCCATAAGATTTGAATGGTTGTTCACAGCCAAATTTAATTTTGATGGTAGTGTAGATAAATATATAGCTAGATTGGTTGCCAAAGGTTACTCACAAAAAGAGGAAATTGATTATGATGAAACCTTTGCACCTGTAACTAAGTTAAATACAATTAGATTAATGATTGCATTAGCTACAAAAATATGAATGGAAACTACATTTTCTATATGTTAAATCTACTTTTTTCAATGGAGAACTAAAAGAAGAAGTATATCTTGTTCAACTAGAAGGGCTTTTTAAGAAGGGTCAAGAACATCTTGTTTGTAAACTAAACAAATCCTTATATGGGTTGAAACATGCATTAAGATCATGTTATGTGAAGATAGTATCTTTCTGTGTTCAAAAAGGCCTAATGAAAAGTAAAAGTGACCCTAACTTCTATATCAAATCAAATGAAGAGGGGTATGTTGTTTTGATATGTTGTATGTTTTTTATCTTATCATAACAAGAAATGCCTCTAATTTGGTTAATGAAGTTAAAGGACAACTATAAAAAGTTTTTAAAATGAAATACCTTGGTTACTATCATTATTTCTTAGGTCTTGAGATATAGAGAGAAGTTGGATATATATTGGTTAAACAAAGAAAATATAATAGAGAGCTACTTAAAAGGTTCAAACTCGATCAATGTAAAGCACTGGCAATACCTTTAGAACATAATTCCAAAAGCTACATTGATGATGACACACTGTATTATGAGTTAGCGGGAAGTCTAAACTATCTCACTACAACTAGGCCAGACACAGCATATGAAGTCAACATCTTGAGTCAATTCACAACCAAGCCTCTTGAAATCCATTTGAAAGAAGAAAAGGGATTCATTCAGTATTTGAAAGGGACCATCAATTTTGGTATTCAATATACTGATGACTTTGATGTTGATTTGGTAGGTTATTATGATTTAGAATGGGCTGAAAATATTGATGACAGAAGAGAAATTTCATGATATGCATTCATTCTTAGACCTAGGATTGTGGCGTTGAGAAACAAGAAACAATCAACTATTTCTTTATCATCAAGTGAAGTTGAATATAAAGCTTTATGTAGTGCTACTTGTGAAGTAGTCTTGTTGAGGCGAGTTCTTGAATATGTGGGAGAAGAACAGAAAGTGCCAACAAATATCAAGTGTGATAATCAAAGCTCCATCAAATTAGCCAACAATCCTGTGTACCATGCAAGATCAAAACATATTGAGACTCATTACCATTTTGTTAGGGAGAAGATGCAAGCTAGGGAAATTGATTTCATTTATTGTAAAACCAATGGAAATGCAACTCACATCTTTATAAAGCCTCTTGGTGTGGTAGAAAACACATTTCTCCATTAAGGGGGAGTGTTAGACTAATGGAGAAATTTTTAGAATTATATTGTTATTAGAATTTTGTTGTGTCTTGTTGAGATTATGTAGATTTTAGATCCTATTTATAAGGAGGTGGTTCAAAATCTTCAACCACTTTGTAACTTTATATGTAAGTGTTTATGCATGGATGAATGCAAGGTGTGAGTATAGGCAGTCTCCAAGTTGAGATATGTCTCACCTAAGAGCCACATCTCTCTTCTTCCATCACTTTGTCTTCCATTGTTTTTGTTTACAAATACTTATCATATTGAAACTTAAACTTTTAATCTATATTAAAAATACATTACAACAATAAATCATCTAGTATCATTGTTAGATACACTTTTTTACAAGAATCTACATAAGAAGATGAATCACTTCAGCACAAAAGAAAGAACCTAGAAGCTTACATCTCTCCCAATCAAAACTAAAGTCTTAACCAAC
>APFE031041035.1:4270-15497 GCA_000404065.3 Pinus taeda
CATTGCCCTGAGTTAAACGCGTGTATACGCGGGTTCTACATAGCTAACCCGCGTATATGTATTAAAACACTAAAAAAATATAAAATTCCTTATTTTCGGGCGGAGATCGCGGGTTTTACCTGCTGATCACCTGTTAGTGCCCGTGGCCTCAACTGTCCCCAACCAATTCCTAACTAAAAAAATACTTTGGAGTTGGTATAAAAAGACATCAAGGGGAAGGCCTAAGGAGGAGAAATCATTGAGCAAAGTTATTATACTGATTTTTTATCCCCTTGATCAGGTCTAAAGACCCTTGTGGCCTTCTGCACTTCCCCATCTTGTATAGGAAACCCTTGTTTCCTTTGTGTTTGGATGTTCATTCTTTCCCATCACATCTTGGAGAGAGTAATGGAAGGTGACCTACTAGTGGCTTGAGGCGGGACGGATCCAGAAGGGGGATGAGCTTGGAGCCCGCAGAAGCGGATTCAGGTGATATTGCTCTTTTTCCATATTGTTTTATTTATCTAATAAAGAAACACGTGTTGTCCCCGAAACGCTTCTTTCTTTGTGTTAATGATATTTATATGTGAAGTTCATACTTGAATAGATGTTTATAAGTTTGTAACTAACTCATCTTTCATATAACATAAAGATCATTTTTATTTAAAATCTTGTCCATATACTGTTGTAGTTTGTGGAATTGTGGTTTTTACAGGACCAAGGAGCGGAAGGGACGTGAAGAAGGGTTTGCACCCTTGAGTAACTACCCAAACGAAGGACCTCGGGTATGCCCCTCTCACCCTAGAAGTAGTTATTTATAGCATAAACGGTTGGTTGTGTGTGTGTTTCTTAACTTAGATAACTTTCCGTCTGCTAAGGTTCCACCCAAGAACCTTAGGGGAGAATTTCCCGCAACAGTATTTCTGTGGAAGCAGTCCTATAAGCTCTCATTCTGTTGTCATTGGTAACAAAGTTCCCTTTGAGTTGTTGTACAATTAAATCAGAGTCACCTAGAATGGACACTTTTGCAGCTCCTAGGGCTTTCAGCAATTTAAGGCCTAAGAGAGAGCCTCATACTCTGCCATGTTATTGGTACATCTAAAATTTAGTCTATAGGCATGGCCTTCTGCATGATTATCATGTGTATTGTGAATCCATACCCTTGCCCCTGCTCCTAACTTATTGACAGAACCATCAAACTCTAAATACCATGTGATTTCTTGTTTGTGGTTCGTATTAAGAGTTTTAGTTATTTGAGGATTGGGCAGACTTACAATTTCTGTTTCGGGAGGTTCTTTTTGTTTGCTGGTTGCCTTGACTGTTGTGACAGTTTCATGGGTATTGGAAACTGATTCCTCATTGACGCATGTTTCTTGCTCTAAGGCTAAAGGCTTCTCATCAGTTGGAGGATTGGTGTCATCATTAACTAAAATAAAGGAATCCATATCAGAATGGATCAAGTAAATTGGAAAATTTTGGGGCTTTTCCTCACTACGTACCACATACTTCATCAGTGTTTCCCTGTACAGTCTCTTTGGTTGCCCAAAGAGAGATATAGTGGCATAAGAGAGGTCGAGTTGAAGGGATCCTTACAGTTTTGCTCCCCATGATCTTGATAGGAGCATACCATACTTTGTGGGAATGCCAGCAACTACCACGTCCATTAGGATTATCTTGTTGGGAAATTAGACTAAGCACACACAAAGGTCTTTGATTAAGCCTAAACATTTAACTTGACTTGAGTCAAAGGAGTACAGATCTTTGTAAGGTCTTGTGACATCAAGGTTTAGCTTCTCCATCACAGCTTTGGGCATAAGGTTATGTGAGGCACCTGAGTCAAACATGGCATTATGCAAGATTTTGTCATGTATGTGCAGACTGACATAAAAGGGTGGAACAGATCCATATGTTGATTTCCCATTGACTTATGGACCAAACAGTAGCTCAGGGGTATCATCTAAAACATTAACATCATCCCTGAATTGTGGCATTTGAAGTAACCTTTGAATTTGTTGCCTATAGACATCATGCTTGGCAAGTTTAGAGAGGGGGATGGGTATTTTAAGTTTTCCAATATCTGCTTCTAAGTTAAATGGTTTCTCCAATGGAATCCTTGCGTTAGCAGTAGCAAATGTTTCCTTGTCAAGAGGGTTTTCTGTGTTTTCTTTTTGAATGTTAGCATTATGATGAATGACAGCTTGTGGTATGTCTGCTTTGGGAAGAATTTTAGGAATGTTGCTCCCTTCTTCTTTTGAGGAAGAACGAGCTAGAGGCTGGTCAATAGAAGGTGGCACATTTGTCATGTCCTCTACAGTTACTTGATGCGGGTTTCGGACAGTCGTATCAACTGGTTTTGTTATGATCACCTTGCCTTTAATTATGTTGGGTTGTTTTCTCTCTTTTGTTCTGCCAGGTGTAGGGACATCAATGGTCCTTGTTCTTAGCTTATATTGTTTGTGCACCTCATATACAGGAGTATCATAACCTTGTTTAAAATCAAAAGACTCGCCAGAGTTAGTCTGAAATTGACTCTCATCTTGGTAGTCCTGGTCTTCTTGAGTCAAAAAAATTTGTTGCTCATTTTTTGAATCTATCAAGTTCACGTGAGTCTCCTCTGTTGGCTCACTGGATGTGGATGCTTCTGCATAGTTTTCTGTGAAAGGAGGCCTAATATCATGGTCAGGACTAGCCCGTCCAGCGTTTGGGTTTTGAGTTTTTTTGAAATTTGGGTTCCTTATGGCATTGGGATGTTGTCCTTCCCATGATGTTTTCCTCTCAACATTCTCTACTCTGTCTCCCAGCCTATGGATGCCACTGATAATAGCATCTAGCTTCTGGTCGAAGGCTGAGGGTTCTTCCTTGAAGGTGGTTCTTCTCTCAGTTCTGGCTTTGTTTCTTTTGGGAATTAGATTTGCCTCCACGCTAACAGCGATGTTTTGCATTTCTGTGAGGCTTTGAGGGGCTCTTTCCCTTAAATGATAAGCCATTTCAACATCAAAACCATTAGGGAATTTGTACAGGGCCAGATCAGGTGGGGGTCTCAAGTTCTGTGGTATTGCATTGTAAACATTATTGAACCTTGCACAGTAGTCCAACACGGTTTCCTGAGGGCCTCTTTTGATGGTGTCATATTATGATAATATGTGCAAGGGGTCTTTCTTTTTCTCCCATCTATTGATAAATGACTGGTATAAGGCTTCTGGGTCTCCTATGGAATTGGCTGGGAGTGCTCTAAACCAAGTCCTAACATCGCTTGTTAGACTTTGAACAAAAATTTTCATTCTCAAGTTATCATCGTCAATCTCATAGCTCTCAAAGTAGTCCTTCACTTTCTTTGTGTGTTGAAGGACCGTGCAGGCACTTGTGCCATCAAAATAGGCTATTTTGGTCTGATAATCTTGAGGCATAGCCCCGTGATTAGCAGGCAGGTGTAAAGGTGCATATCTGCTAGCCATGTTCATAGGGATAAGGGGAACAACAGGGATGAGAGGAACAACTGGAACAACTGAGATAATAGGAGTAGTAGTGGTAGTATGAGTAAAGGATGGAGGTGAAGAAGAGGTGCCTGGAGAAGTGGAGAATGAACAAGGGAAAGTTGGGGTTGAACGAAATAGAACTCTGACAGGGGTTGGAACATAGCTTGGCTGAACTGTGTCCAGACTAGAAGCAGTAGGGTCTTCTTGTTTCTCTTGTTTTCGAAGGATCTTAGGAATTATATTGGGGTTTTCAAAAGTAGCTGGGGGATTTGGATCTGGATTTGATATTGTGTAACGTGAATGCTTCTTGGGAGCCAGCTTCTAGCTTTTTTTTGGGAATTTTTCTAAGAACACAGGTCCACGGAGACCTTTAAAGGTCGGTTTCTTCCTCTGCGGAGCTTCGGACTGGTTTTGTGAGATTAACTGAGGAAATTCTCCAGTGGGGTCACCATTAGCCTATCACTGAGGTTGTCCCTAAGCTCGTGAAGGGATACGGCCGATGTAACCACAAACCAATCTTTGGATTGCAGGTTCTAGCCCACCTGCAATCAGAGAGGGCTTTCTCTTAATGATTTAGCTTTGTTGATGATGATTTTAGGCTAGCTATTGGGTTCATTGGTTTTTTTTTGAGTTTGGATGGAGTTTGAATGGAAGGAAGTTGCATTCAAGCAAAGAGGCATGCATAGGGTGATAATTTTCAAACCATTTGGGCATGGAGTCATGGATCAAGGCTTGCTGTTGCGTTTTCTTGGTGACAAGAGGATTATAGAGCAGGATAGCTACACATGAAACAATACCAATTGCTGAAAAGATGGGATGAAAGTCAGAAATGAAAGGCAATTAAGAATCTTTCTTCAGCTAACAGAGAAGGGAGGTGAGTGAATGGTTGTCTAGGAGCAGTTAAAAATTCCTAAACTAACATTCATATGTGAAAGACACAGTGTAAACATGATCATTTAAGTATGCATATTCATAACTATTCCTGATGAAAACATGTAGAAATCAGAGAAATTGAGCATAGGGTGCTGCCAAGCAAATCCTAAACTATTCTTCCTTTCTGTAATTTTAGATGGTGAAACATAGATGATGAAACAAACATGAAAAAATAAACAGAGTTAAGGAACACTTATTGAATCATGTGGAAGCACAGGATTTCCATAGTCACTCTTCAGCCAATTAAACACAGTACACAATTCATTCTCCAAGCTCTTAAGCAATCTTTGATTATAGAAATTATCACATATACAGTGTGAGTCTCTGCTCAAGCGAAACAACAAACCAACAAAGACCAACCCTCATTACATTTTTCAAGGTGGTAAATATAGGTAAAATATCCAAAACTATTTATTACAACTGACCTAAACAGGTCTGCAGGAAAAGCTTTATAAAACCTAAATTATGCTGGAATTAAATGCAAGTAAGTCTTCTTTGGGCTGCGCCAGAGGCAGTTGGATCAAAAGTGAGTTAAAGTGGTGTCCTCTGTGGCTTGGTGCAATGATCTTGTAATAACTGTGCATTGAGTTCTGGTCCACTGATCTTCTGTGGGTTTTAATTGTGCATTTATTTGTGCTGGTGAGCTTTGAATGGCTCCTTAACTGCTTGTTGACTTTCAAGGTTTTCTTTTAATGCTTCATTTGCCTCGAGCCCTGAGAAGATCTTCACTGATACACTTCGCCGCAAAACTAATACTCTTTGACATGGATTTTGCCTTCATCTTTCCTTTGATACTCTTTGGAAATTAAATTGGAACACTCTCTCTCCCTGCTGATAAGCTCAAAACTGCAAAATCGGCCTTCTTCTGCTTCTGTTTTGATCAAATATGTAAAATTGGCTCTTTTCGGCTCTTTTTTCGGCGTAAAATGGCTGTGGAATCAAAATATTCTTTAAAGATTCCCCAGTTTGGCCCACTTCCCGTAGCAATGTGTGCTAATCGCGCATCGAAAACTGCCCCTATTTCTCATTCCACGCTTCCGAAGCTTGATTTTTGCACTTGCGCGTTTTTTAGCTGCTAACATCAGCATGACGTCAGCGGTACGGCAGATGACGTCAGCATGATGTCATCAGTGGGACCCTCTTGTACAGTGATGACGTCAGCAGGGTGATGTGGCAGTGCGACAGGGTGATGACGTGGCGGTACGATGGCAGGAGGCCGACGCAGGCAGGAAGGGGTGAGGTGGAGGCGATGTGGCAGGGTGATGCGGCAAGATGACATGGTGCCCACGTCACGTAAGGGGAAGATGGTTTCCGGTTAGCGTCGGACCGCTTTTGGTACGGACTTGGTATTTGTCAGGGGCGGCCTGATGCAATAGGATGCTGCCAGCTGTCCCGGTGTACGTCGGTAAAACCGTTGGACGTCGGGTGCTAACTAACCATCACAAAAGGGCACCCGATATGCATGAGGACCGTCGGATCCGGGAGGGCTGATCCGACGGTGGTCGGGAGGAGAAGATGCATAGGTTTTAATGAAACAACGCACGTGATAAAGTTTAATATTTGTGGCCGCAGGTGGGTTTGGACTTTAGGTTAACAATTAATATGTTTCAGCGCTTTGGTTATTAATCCCAAAAATGTGATGCGTGGGGGTTGGTTAATGCATTTGGAAGGGTTTTTTTTTGTTTTGGAAGGAGTCCAAACACTCGGAGGGGAAATTTATGCAGAGATGAGGGTTCTTACTAAGATCTAGGTGAACTTAGTAATTCCCAAGGGGATATTTATGGTTATGTTTCAACCAGAGGGAGGGGATATTTACATAGGGGAATTATTACCATAATTTAGTAGTGGGAGGGTAAATAGATAGGGATTTACATAATAACGTCAGGAGTTAATATGAAAATGACAAGAAAGTGCCAAGTCTCAGAGATCTTAGGCTTTAAAGGGGAGATAAAACTTTGTAGAGAAAGTATGGACCCTCCTTGAGTGAAACAGATCTTTACCAAGGCAAATGATATGGAAAATGATTAAACTAAGCAATATCAAGCAGATCTTGACCTCTTTATGGGAAGTTAGTAATTGATTTAGGGAAGAGGAAGAAGGGGAAGTTAGTTATGCCTCGCTTGAGCTCCTCCATAGGATTCTTGCCTTGCAATACTGATTTGAATAGATATAACACTTGAAAGCACAAAACTGATCACAATCATTGATTATGCAACCACCGAACTACCTACCCAACCTACTTACCTAGCATTTTTTCTTCTTTTGGTTTGGGTGCACTTAGACTTGCAGACCCAGCTTTTCAATTTTTCCTTTTGCACTGTCCTCCAATCTATATCTACACGTATTTCTTCCAGGGGCTCAGATTAGGCTTTTGAGCACCCTTGGTTCTCTACCTATCTAAGAATCTGTCAAGATTACGCTGTTTGGATAGATTATTCATTCTCTATATTCTAAAACAGGAAAATGAAACCTAGGGAGACCAAGATTAAGCTGTTTGGACCTCCCTCTAACTGAAAATTCTACAAAAATGGAATAACTCTTCAAAATTGGAATGCAGCAGTTGAACTTAGACTAGCACACTTTCATGGCCTCATTCTTTGCTGTCTGTTAGAAAATATGGAGCATTGCAGCATGCAAAGTATGACATATTTGGCCTGTAAAAATCTCAATCATGAAATATGAGTAACCTGTTGCAGCAGGAGGCTAACACCATCCTTCCTGAGATTCATTCTTACGCTTTAATTGTTCCTATAAATGCTTCAATTTCCCAATAAATTCCTCAAGTGATTGAGACTCAACATACTAAATCCGATCTCTAAATGCGAATGGAAAACCATTGGCAAATCATTGAACCTTATCCTTCTCATTAGTAAGATACGGTACATACCTAAATAGCTCCAGAAACTTGGTTGTGTACTCTTCGTCTATTATTGATCCAATCTTTAGGTCATAGAATCCTTTAGCCTTATTGTCATAGTACCTCTCTAACAAGTACTCCTTAATAAAAATCCTTTTGAACTCCCACCAACTTAGGTCATCTGTCCTGATGTCTCTTACTTGCTTAACATCTTCCGACTAGATATCCACTATTGTTCAAGCTGAATATAGTTATTAAGGCCTTCATGTTATTTGTGTACTCACGCAACTCAAAGAATTTTCTCATCCCAAGTATCCAAGCCTCTTCATCTTCCAGCTTTTTCACATCTCCATTAAAAGTAGGTGGTTTTCTTTCTCAAATTCATCTGGAAAGTATCCCCTATCACTCCTCTTGTAAGGATGATAACGATGACGATCATGATATCTAACAGTACTAGAACTAGAATAATAGCCGTACTAATTGCCCCTCCTATCTGGAGTGTCCAACAACCTGCCATCTCTCATTTTATTAGATTTATCTGACCTATGTCTACCAGGAGACCTACTACCATATGCCCCATTAGTTTTTTCCTCCTGTCCATGGCTGATCCAAAGCGGCGCTTGATGTTGCAAGTATGACAAACTCTTGTACCTATATGGTCCAATCATTATTTGTCTTACAACTCCTTATCTCTTACTTCAAGTTCCTCAATGTATCTGACAAATCATAAGTGTGCCCTACACCACACTACTCATCTGATGCATAGGGATATTCTATGTAGTCTACCACCTTTAGCCATTTGATTTTCTTGCAATGAATAATATGTCAGATAAACCAAATCACAATAAATCAATGTACCTTAGTATAGCTCGGGGAGTATACCTTGTCTACAAGATCACCAAATCAACGTGATACACGTATAACATAATCATAATTGCATATAGGCATACATAAATAAATGTATCAATACATAAACATCACTCTAGTTAAGGTCCGGTCATCAATGCAAGGCCATATCAAAAATTCATGTTATGACCTCATGCATGACAACAAACATTACTTAATTGTACACATTTCTAGATGAAACCAACAATATGTATAAGCAATGCCTAACTAACTACACATACACATAAATGCATGTATTCGAGCATTAACGATGAATTCTTGTAATCAACCTACAAGACTAATACATGTAATCAAAATATTCAAGAATGTAACCTAACATAAAAGGATGTAAGTATGTGACATAAAATCAACTAGTAAGCAACTTGTAACAATATTTAACAAATCACATACTCATGACAAATGCATTTCACACAATAAACATCAGATTCTTGTTGGCAACATTACTACAACCATAATCAACCGTAAATAAAATGTAACAAGCACATGGAATGCAAGTGTAATGGACACACACATAATTTATATGCGTGCAAGACTAATGCACAACGCCCATCCAGTCCGAGGGGTGAACCATGCTTTGATACCACTTTGTAACACCCTCCTCTCACATTTACCAAAGTAACTAGCCAACCAGGGTAAACATGAGAGGAGAGGATACTATGATTAGATTTGACCTCCTATTTGACCTTAAGGAAGTGGTATCAATGGAAACATCATGCAAAGTCATCCAACATCAGCTTCAAAATCCTTAGGGGACAAGTTAGCCACTTAGACAACCTGTCCCTGGGTCCTATTAATGTTCTGGACATCTTAGGTCTTATTCGCTCCCATGCAATGGGAAAGAGAGCATCCAAAAACCCAAATTCGCTCTCATAGGCTTGCTTGCCAGTGACTAAAGACTAAAATTTCCAGTTTTGTGGCAGTGACCTCAGGAATTAATCCACTTTTCAGGCGTAGAGCCCAAGTCACTGCCCATAATGGATTGATAGCTTAAAATCAGTAAAAGTATAGGGTAACAATGATGCCAAAGAAATAAGTTGAACATGACCTCAACCAGATCCCCACTATCCATGATAGGAATTTTGTCAAACATATCATTAAAATGTAACCTACAGGTGTAAACAGGAGAATTTAGTGTAGGGATCTCATACTTATCTGAGAATCTCTATTAACCATTGTTCCCTCATGTCATTTGATGCCTTATCATCTATTAGTCCATAGATACACTATCCATTCATTCACAAGTAAAAACATGCTGAGAGCCATACATAGCTATTATCATAAAACATACATATAACTAGCATAATAGGGACAGAAATATCATAAGAATATCAACCATGAAATCCATATATACATCAGTACATTTACACGTGAATTTATCACTAATGAATTCAATAAATCAACTAAATATGGGACTACCACATTCTACCTGACCATAAAATTGTTAAGCCAAATCTCTCTTCAGCCATTCACCCGCGTGCCATATTCCAAGCATGAATGTGGGACTCAAACCAAAAGAAGAAACCAGGGAATACTGAGGCTAAACCACCTCACCCTCATCAATAGAAGCCATGATTTACTGTAATCTATCGCGGATCACTAGGCCAACACATTGAACTCATCATAACAGGCTTTATCGTGATCTCCACCCGATCGCTGGTCCAATAAAGCATGGATACCACCGGATTTATCCACCTACATCGTGAGAAAGTTTTCTATCTCCTTGTCTCTCAGGCTTTACCGTAATCACAACCCGGATCACTAGGCCCTAAGCCGAGACCCACTCTCCAAGCTTTACCGCATATCCCAAACTTGGGATTACTAGGCCCAATGGAGAAAAACCCACCTCTTGGCTTTATTGTATATCCATTCATTCATCGACAAGGATTAGTAGGCCTATTGAGGCAACACAATCCTATTTTTACCACAACACATAGTTTGGCTGAGGGGTCACTAGGCTAGTTGCTTTACCATGATCCATAGTCTAGTTCAGGGACCACTAGACCATGCGCTTTATCATTTGGAGATGCACCCCACTTAGCTTTAAATCCATCCAACAATTCATCTCAACCAAAACATGAGAACTCCATCTCACCATCGTTATCCAAAAATGGCAAGGCTGGGTTGAAATCATTGTTACACCTGGCAAAACCAATTCCATGATAGAAAAGAACCACATGCAATACCATGCATGCCAAATCTAGCAAGGAAAATACACATGCAAGTCTATACTTGCAATGAAGCCTGGTGTAGCTGCTTGAGCCTGCCTTTCCCTGCTTGATCTTTGCTTCCTCTTGCCTTCTTTGCCTTTCTTGCTCCAATGCGAAAATGATCTAAGAGAAATCTAAGTGTCCAAGAGTTAGAGAGAGAGGGAGAATAATGAGAGATCTCTAAAACTCAACTTACAAAAGGTTACCAACTGATCCTTACAAGCATTTTTATGAATGAGGCCTCTATTTTCTTCATTTTCCATTATTTTCCTTCATTTCCTCCTCACATGCAACCTATCACCTTTCACCTTCCTTTTCTCCTAATTTCCATTATTTTGATAAATACATGTGCCAAAAATTTTGTTTTTCCCTTCCAAAGCCTTAGCTATTGTCTTTTCCAATTTCCTTAGTCATAAACAATCAATGAACATCCCACACTGGGATGTCTTACCCAACATTCAGCTTGGAAGAAGTGTCCCATCAACCATGGTTATTGTTTTTAACTTTTATTACATGGAATTTTCACTAGGGCTATTATAGAACCCTCCCCCTTGGGAGACACCATCCTCGGTGCTCAATCACACATATACCTCAACAACCCACTAAAAGAAGATATACTACTCATGGAGCTTTATAACATAGCTCGATGCAATATTTACAATGAAGGACTTGCTCACAAGAAAAATATAATTACAACATACTGCATATCGGAGCTATATAACATAGCTCATTACGATATTTACAATGATCATCTCGTTGAGTGCCAAACCACATGACATCATAACATGATGATAAAATAACCACATGATAACATAGTAACATGAAAACATAATCATAATGACATGACACCCATAGGTCATGGTAGTATT
>APFE031041038.1:0-74241 GCA_000404065.3 Pinus taeda
TAGAAGGCCCTGCTCTGATACCAATTGTTGAAAATAATACTGAGAGGGGGGGTGAATCAGTATTATCTAGTCCTTTTAACAATTCTTCCTTATTTATACTTTGAATTATTTTTGCATATCAGTACCATAAAACAATGAGCATGAACAAGAAAAACAGACAGACACATCAAAGAACACCAGATATAAGGTGGAAACCCAATGTGGGTGAAAACCACCTGCTGCAATATGTCTCTATCTTCTTTCAAATTAGAAACTCCTTTTACAATGGTCTTGTACTGGTGCAGTCCTTTACCAATACGCAAGCTGCAACCTGCAGAGAGCTACAACTCTCTCTCGTTTTCCAGTCTCTCCTGGAAGGGAGCTACAACCCCCTACTTCTTTTCTTTCAAGGACCACTTTTCATAAATTTCAAACTGGATCCATCAACATCAAATGATCATCAAGTACATGTAGATTTCATAGTCAACAGCAGTAACCAGATCAACAACACAGAACTAAAACCAGAACACCTTATCAACAGAAAAATTCAGTCAACAGATAGTCTTAAAACAGATACGCAGTTTTCTTTTTACTGGCCTGCGTCGCTACGCACTTCATCCTCTACTTCTCTGCGTATACCTGCAGAGTTACTTCTGCTGTACTGCGTGGCCACGCATTGCTCCTTTCACTGATCTGCGTACAGTACGCATCAAAATGTACTATCGCGCCGCGTACTGCACAGTAGGCACGCACCCAGAAGAACTATTGCGCCGCGTACTATCACAGTAGGTACGTACCCAGAAAGACTGTCGCGCCGCGTACTCAACCAGTAAGCACGCACCTGAAACACTGTCGCGCTGCGTACCCACGCAATTCACCTTTGTCGCCTCTACGTACCCACGCACTGCCCCTTCGTCTCTTCTGCGTACCCACGCACTGACCCTTTGTTTCCTCTGCGTACCCATGCACTGTCACTGTCGATCACTTGCGCACCTCTGATTAGGGCCAAAATACAGTCAGATACTCAGATCTGATCTTGCGCTCGAGAGATCACCCTTCACAGATTCGCTTCCAACTTCTCTTCTAAAGATCAAGCTTTTTAAACCGAGAACCCAATATCAGATCTTAATATATTCAATACTCAAAGATGCCCAAGCCAAATGATCTCTTTAGCTTTATATAGTAAAGCTCTTCCTTAAATCATGGATTAATACCACGGGCCGACACCATAATAACACAAAACCGTCGGCTAAATACCATGAGAAACCCCACGTGTGGGCGCTTTACTGTCTTGAAGTGTGTGCACTGGGGTACGCACCCCATGAATGGGTAACCCGCGTATTTGGACGCGGTCCCTGCACGGTATACCTGCGGGTACGCACCTCCTGAACTGTTCTCCTGCGTACTACTTTATTTTCATCAAAATGAGAGCCATGCCATGGGTGTTGCCATCAAGTACAACATCTGAAACATATAATCATACCAGAACCATAATGCCAACATACTTGGGGGATGAGATATGGATATATATAATTTGGTGATTAATTGGAGAGGACCATATCTTCTCCCAAGTAAATTTGTGAGGACATTTTGGGGATGAGATATGCATATATAATTTGGTAATTAATTGGAGAGGACCATATCTTCTCCCAAGTAAATTTGAGAGGACATTTTGGGATATGGATATTTAAATTGGAATAAATTAAAGGAGACCATATCCTATCAAAATTTAAATTTGAGGAGGCAAGTTGGGAATTGAATAATAATAAAATTTATATCAGTAATAAATTTACAATTTCACCAATGTAGGTATGTACCAATATTTTTTGATAACTATAAGTCAATATTTTCAGGTAATTTAAACACTAGTAAAATTTGCATGATAAGATTAAGTAGGGCATTACATACACTCCTCCTTCAGAAAACTTCGTCCCTAAGTTAGAGTGAAAAAGATACAAGGAGTTCGAAGCAGTTTGACAATAAGCCATAACAAAATAGAGAGAGAGTTATAGTAGTAAAATTTGATAAGTCAAACAATGACATCACATCCCCTCAAGAGTCCCCAATGGATCTATATCCTCCAATCCTTCCTAACCTACTTACATTCCCACCCTATCCAGCCTCTGCTGCTATATACCGTGGCATCGGCTATACCAATCTAACCACTGATAAAACCAATTTGGCAGAAGCATTGACTATATCAACCTAACTTCCCCAATAGGCACCTGGCAATCATCATCACATGTCTAGGGGAGCATGTCCACCACTGCCCTCCCACGATTCTAGGTTTGGAAGTTACACGGTGGGAAATACCTCCACACCTCCTTACAACTAGGGTAAACACCCTAATATGGACCACACTACAGCGCTAGTTGGATACTTGTCATCAAATAATCCAGTCAAATAGTCTTTTCACCTGCCATTTACATTTTACCCATGTCATAACATTGCATATCCAGTAGATACAAAATGTAATAGAACAATGTACATTATACCTTTTCTCATGATATGTCTCGACCTTCCCCAATGGAAGAGTAGATCTTGGCTATCATATAGTTCTTTCCAATCTATGGGTTAGCTCTCATTCATGCATTTATATAACAACAAGATATATATAGATAAGTGATATTAAACATCATATTATTAAGTCTAGTATCCACGTGTCAATTTTGCAATTCATACTGGAAATAAATCATTAATTTCACTACGTCATTCATTAAATAAATAATATCCACTTAATCCATACATGAAACAACAATAATTCTGATAAGTCATGCACTAGATAATTCATCACCAAGTAAATCATACATTAGGTCATACATCAAGCATTTCCATCATCAATACCTAATCAATCTAATGATTTATATAAGTAGTTTCACATGTCCAACTAAATGCATCAATATTACATAGCGTTCATAAGTAAATAACATGGAACTGTAAAATAGAGCCTCAACATAGGTAGCTGTCTAAGTCAAAATGGGCATCACAGATGCTTGAAAAGTGAGGGGTAGTCATGACGTATAGTCTCTGCATCCTCCCAGGTATCAGATCCTGGGTTATACTTGTCCCACAGGACCTTAACCTGGTCCACCATGTGACATCTGAGCTGTCAAACCCTGTGGTCCAATATGCATAATGGTTCAACCACTACGATTCCCATGTCCGAGACCTGCAATTCCCTCCAATCCAATTTGTGAGATTCATCATAAACATAATGTCGTAAAGTAGATACATGAAAAACATCATGAGTTTTATGCAAATGGGGTGGCAGTACAAGATTATAGGAAAATAGTCCAATCTTCTCCTTGATCCTAAAAGGTCCTATGAACCGAGGTGACAACTTCGTCCCTTTACCAAACCGAATGGTGCTTTTGTTGGGTGGGATACGAATAAAAACTCGGTCCCCTACTTCATAATTGCAATCAAACCTATGTGAATCAGCATAACTCTGTTGTCTATCTTGTGCTTCCTTTAACCTTTGTTGAATCTATTTTCCCTGTTCCTCCATTTCTTGAACTAATTCTAGTCCAACTATTACTCAGTCCTCCAACTTTTCCCAACTCAACGGCATCCTACATGGCCTTCCATACAGATCTTGATAAGGAGGCATCCCGATTGAACTGTGGTAACTATTATTATAGGAAAACTCTACCAATCGTAAGTACCTTTCTCACTGAGTCTGATTATCCATGACGTACATTCAAAGCATGTCTTCCATAACTTGATTTACTCTTTCTGTCTTCCCATCTGTTTCTAGATGATATGCAGTGCTCAGGTTCGACTGAGTCCCTAGTTCTGACTACAAACTTGTCCAAAACCTAGATGTAAATCGAGAGTCTCCATCAGAAATGATCTTTGTGGGTAGCCCATGTAGTCGAATAACTTCACTTATAAAGACTTGTGCCACATTAGTAACATCGTAAGTGTCTCTTACTAGAATGAAATGGGCACTTTTGGTCAATTTATCAAATATAACAAATATAGCGTTGTGCCTCTATGACGTGAGTGGCAAACCCATAACCAAATCCATAGAAATGACCTCCCATTTAGACATATGGATTTCATGTGGTTGTAGGAATCCTGATGGATGGCGATGATTAGCCTTCACTCGTTGACATTTAATACATTTTGCGACAAACTATACTATGTTGTGTTTCATGTCTGCCCAAAAGAAGAGTTTCTTCGTGCCCACATACATATTCTTCACTCCAAGATGTGCACAATAGAGTGATCTATGTGACTCTTCAAGGATGGTCCTTCTTACACCCTCTTCCTTAGGTATGTATATTCTCCCTTTAAATCTCAATAGTCCATCTGGTTCAAGGGCATATCCCTCAAAATTTGGTTTTATCTGCCTCCCACTCTGGCATGTTGATATAACCTTTAGATACCAACTATCTTCAAAGAGTTTCTCAAACACTTGTTCCCTCAAATTTACCTTTAAGGCTACTAGGGATAAGGTTCGTGGTCTCTTGCTTAGTGCATCGGCCAACACATTCTCCTTTCCCTTGATGTATGAGGTCTCAAAATCATACTCACTTATGAATTCGCTCCACCGCCTTTGTCTAGCATTTAAATCCTTTTGAGTGAAGAGATGCTTCAGGCTTTGATGATATGTTCTTAACTCAAATCTCCTCCCAACAAGGTAGTGTCTCCACAGTTTCAAAGCTAACATCATTGTTGTTAACTCTAAGTCATGGGTAGCATACAACTCTTCATGTTTCTTCAATTTTCTAGATGCGTAAGCTATTACTCTGCCTTCTTGCATCAATACTGCCCCCAATCCTTGCTTCGAAGCATCGATGCAGACAGCGATGTCTTTCTCCATGTCGAGGACTCGAACGATCAGTGCACTAGTTATTAACCTCTTTAGTTCTATGAATGTTGTGTCACATTCATTTGCCCATTCATACCTGACCCCCTTTTATTGTAATGTGGTGATGGGTTTTGCAATCCTTGAAAACCCTTCCACAAACCTACGATAATACCCTGCTAGCCCCATAAAACTACGCACCTCATGAGCATTTTTCAGTATTAGCCAATCCATTACGGCCTTTACCTTTTTGGAGTCAACTGAAATCCCTTCTCCTGAAATGATGTGCCCAAGGTAATGAAATTTATTCTGAATGAACGAACATTTTGACAATTTTCCATACAATTGATTTTCCCCTAAGCAAGTCAATACAACCCTTGAGTTATTTTCATGCTCCTTTTCATTCTTGGAATACACGATAATGTTGTCCAAAAAGACTTGCACAAATTGGTCCAAATACTTCCTAACACACCATTCATGAGGCTCATGAATATTGTTGGTGCATTGGTCAAACCAAATGGAACAACTATGAACTCGTAGTGCCCAAACTGAGTTTGAAATGCAGTTTTTGAGATGTCACCTTCCTTAATCCTCAATTGGTGGTATCTAAATCGTAGATCAATCTTTGAGAAAATTGATGCTCCTTTCATTTGATCAAATAGGTCATTTATTCTGGGTAACGGATACCTATTCTTGATTGTGGCTCTATTCAAGTCCCTATAATCTAGGCATAGCCTTAAGGAACCGTCCTTCTTCTTGACAAAAATCATTGGTGCACCCCAAGGTGAAATACTAGGTCTAATAAATCCCAAGTCTAAGAGCTCTTTTAACTTCATCTGCAACTCACAAAGTTCTGGAGTTGTCATCCTACAAGGTGTCTTAGATATTGGTTCTGCACCAGGTTTTAGGTCGATTGTGAAATCAATCTCCCTTACAGGAGGTAATCCAGACAATTCCTTAGGAAAAACATCCTTGAATTCTAACAAAATTGGGTGTTGATCTAGGGAGGGTCCTTTCTGGTCACTTATAGCTTTGACCACATATAGCTTGCAACCTTGTCGGAGACAACGTTTTACCTTCATCGTGGATATGAATCGTAGTGACACTCCTCTCTTGATTCCACAAATCTCAATTGGCCTACCTTCATCATCTAAACAAATCACATTCTTCTTGAAATAGTCTACCAAAGCTCGATGAGCTTCTAGCCAGTCCATTCGAATAATTACATTATACATCCCCATTGTTGTGGTGTATGCCTTCAACTTAGTTATACACACCCTGAGGTTTACCTGACATTGGTCAACACTAGGTCCTGCTGCTTGTTTTATCCCATAATCCATCTCAACTTGCTTAAAGTCATCATGCTCATAGGCTTTCAACCCACATTTTTCTAATGCAACTCATGAAATGAAACTATCTGTAGTACTCGAATCAAACAAAATTTTAACTTTTACTTTGTTTATCATACCTGAGGTTTCTACCACGGCAGACTGGTGTTTAACTTGTTGGTTATCAACTGATGCATAGATTTGATGGTGGCTACTTTCTCCTCCCATTGGTGCTTTTCCTTCTCTACAGTTGTTACCAGTTTGTAAACTCAGGACAGTCACGCTAGTAATGAGGTCCCCCGCATCCCCAACAAGTGATGCATGGTAGACCTTGAATCGAATTTTGTGGAGTTCTTTGGAAAGAGTTCCTTCCCTTGGGGCTGCGGGTGAAGCTGCACTAGTAACCATTGAAATCCCCACTGTCGGTGCTATGGGTACAACCCTGTTTCCATATGTTGGTGGCCTCAAACTTCCTCCCACGGGGAAGGTGCGAGGGGTCTTCCCCATAAACCTTCGTTGTTGTGGAAAAATGGTTTTACTTTCACCCTTTAAGTCTAATTATTCTTCAACATAACGAGCATGTTCCACAGCTTCTGCAACTGAGGATGGTTTCCACATCCGTACCATTACCCTAATCTTAGGATTCAATCCATAAATGTAACGATCCGTGTGGCGTTGGTCAGTATCCATGTAGGAGACATACTTGACCAATTCCATGAATTTAATCTCATATTCTTCTACCGTACAATTTCCCTATACCAAGGCATGGAAGGCTCCTACTTGATGTTCTTCATAATATGTTGTTAGGTACTTTTTCCTGAATCTCTCCTCAAATAACTCCCAAGTAACTGTGTCCGGAGTGAGGTGCATTTGACACTCTAAGTTACCCCACCAATTCAGAGCACTATCTCTAAGTTGGAATATTGCTATTTTAACTTTTGAATTGGAATTATAATCCCTCAGTGCGAAGCACCTTCTCATTCCTTCTAACCAGGCTTCTCCACGTTCGCTAGCACGACCTCCAGCAAACTCTAGGAGCTTAATATTTTGGAGATCCCTAGTAATGTCCTCGATTGGAGGTCCTCTATCAGAGTCTCTTGATCCCTCGAGATTTCCTAACCTTGATGGAGGGTGCTCAACTTCCACCTCAATTGTTTGGCGCCCTTTTAAGGTCTCATTAATTGCTTCTAGGGAACGTGAGATGAGAGTCCTTATGATGACTCTCCTTGACCTTTATTTCTTCGTGTCCTCATCATTTTTAATTGTTGAATATTTGTATGATACGTAAGACTTATTAGCACAACTTAGGGCCTGATCAATTCTTACTTGGCTCACACATGTTTTGCATATTGATAAGTGCAAGTTTTCCTTTTTTTATTCTTGTAAATGACTATTTCTAATATTGAGAAGATAATCGTGGGTCTACTAAATCCTATCCCATTGCTATCTAAGAAAGTGCTAACATGCACTGCTAGCCACCCTCAAATATCTTTAGATATCCCTAAACAATCATCCTAAATCCATCTTATATATTTTGAGAATTCACATAATCATTAATTTACCATTTTTAATCACATTATTATACTAGGTTCCCTTTTGAAATTCCATCAACAATGTTAGATTAGTTTTCAAGTGGATGCCTAGCTATCTCAATCAACTCAATATTGACATTATTGTTAGATGTATACTATCCAATTGATTTATATAGAATGGCTAGTGCTACATGCTTTAAGATAATAACATTGTATATTGTAAGTGATTCTAACATACCAATCTATTGTTGTTCACATTTGACAACTCTAATGTATTAAAATCTACTAAAAGAAAAGAGAATTGTGTTTTGTGCAATGCAATGGAGTTGGGTGTTTTTTTTTACGATAGTTTTTTTCTTTTGTTAACTACTCAAAACTCTACATTCCATATATATATATATATATATATATATATATATATATATATATATATATATTATATATATATACTCTACTTTATTTACTCTAAAAAAAATTCAACTTCTCAATCAACAATTTTATTAATTATTTATTATTTGGTTTATGACAAGTTTGATAACAACTTAGAAAACTAAGACTTAAAATAATTAATGAACAACCTTGCCTTTGGTTTCATGCTTAAGACACACATGAGGGAAGAGTGATACAACTTAAAACACATTCATGGTGTGAAGATGTGGAGGTCATTTTATTGAAAAATAAATAAAAATAACTCTATGCGATAATAACTATGATGTTGATGTCTCCCATTATAATATGGGATAACAACTTTGACGTGTTTAATTATCTTGAGTAACAACTAATAAAAACTTTAAGTAACTTTGATGTGTTTAATTATCTTGAGTGACCACTGATAAAAACTTTTATTTGGCTCAGACACTGCACAAGACCTTTCCGATATAATAAAAGCACAGCTATAGAGGAATATTGATAAGCGACTTATCACTATTCCCGAGATTCGTGAAGTTGGCACCTACGTTGCAAAGATTAAGTTACACCCAGAAGTTACAGCTCTTGTGTGGATAAATGTGACAGCGAATTGATAAAATGGTTTTTTACTAGGAAGGTTACAGTGATGTACTTTTAATAAAACTTGCCAGATTTGTTGGGATATGTGAACGTAAAGCTTGTATTGACATTCTTTCAAGTACAATGTTGGATGGTTGGATTAGTGGCATTAATTTCCAACAAAGGAACTTTGCAATGTGTCCTGTGTTCGAGTCTTTGGGAGTGGTTGCGCTCTTGATTTCTCGAACGTCTAAACCCTAAAACGGCTACTGTCTTTGCAGAGATATTTGACATAATGTATCAAAGTAAACATCGTTGGGGGGTGTTGTTCTAGAGTTTCCCCCTCGCCAAAACAAATGAAGCTCTTAAGCCCCATTGTGGTTCCACCTCTCAAGAGGATTGTTGACTATCCTTGGAATGCTCATAGGTGTTGGTCGTTGCAGTTCGCTGCATTCGACGATGTCCTCGCCTTTTAAATTCCCCTCCCTCTTCAAAGGGAATTCCAAGCACTCTCTTACCAAGAGCCAACCTGAACACCCATCAAGTTTTGTCAATCTGGAAATGGGAGAGAGTACCTTATTTTCGGTTTCTCCTTCCAGCATAACTAATGTGAAGATGGTCTCTAGTGATCTTGTCGAACAGCAATTTTCTGCTCGTAAAGGTTTTAGCAGCTTAAAAGGAAAGAAAGTGGCTAATTCAGTCATTGTCGTCCAGTGGCAGGATATTCCTGAAACAAGGATGAGGATTGTGGAAATAGCATGGGAAGAGAGCATTTGACCTATATGTTTTCATGGGTGATCTGAACTCTTAACTATATAAAATTCAACTACAAAAGCCAGGGCACTGGGTTAGCTTACACAAACACCACTGAAGATTTTGGTAGTTGAAGTAATAGTGATGGCCTCGAAGGATGATTATGGTGATGAAGATGGCATTCGTTCACTGACTCATTTGGAGGTCATTCTAGACCAAGATCCTTGCATTGATGAAGTGGGCTTTGTGCATCCTTCTCAACTAACATCATTCCATGTTTTAGAAGGCCAAGATACAACTGAATCTCTTGTTGAAGAAGAACTGACATCTATTGTTGGAGAGAGGAATTTGGTTATAACATCTGAAGGTTTACGCTTTGAAAGTGTTGGTGTATAGTCAAATCTCCTGCTTGTTGATGGGGGGAATATAGAGAGCAACAGAGGATCATCCTATGATATATCTGTTTTCTGGTGCAGAGATCATAACCTTGTTATTTGCATCCCAACTTTGCTTCCTCTATTTAAGGCTGCAAAATCTACTTACCTATTTTTGTACAGGCAGTATAAAATCCTTGGTGACTTATCACAAAATGAAGATTGTTCACCATATGTATGTGAATCAGGAAGTTCATCAGAAACTGTCAGAGAACATAGAAGTACAATGGATTTACACTCTGTATAAGTTGCACTTTTGAAGCACAGCAAAGTTGTTGTGATATTAAGCTATGACTATGCTCGTGCTTGGAATTCCAGGAAACAGGTTATATCACAAAAAGAAATCAACGAAGTTTTATGGGGCAGAGCTTCAATTGTCAGCACTTGTTCTTGCCTATGCTCCAAAGAGTGAGCAAGCTTGGTCTTATCGGCGTTGGTTGATAACATTGATAATCAATGTCAGTGCAAAATCTAAGGAACCTCTCATGGTTTTAGAAAGACAATTATATTTTTTTAGAGCATATTGTTGAGGTATTGACGGAATTGCTTAGAACGAAAAGATGGGCACAATTACATGTAGGAGACAATTGTTGTTTTCACTATTGTAGAGCTCTTTGGATTCACCGTCGTTTCATATTTCATAAATTGATACAGCAGCCTAGATCTTACTACAGTGAAGCATCATCTACAATAGACTCTAATATCAGTCCTAAGAAGGAAGCTCCTACAGATGGCTACAGTTACCAACAATTACATGCTTTACAGGATGAAGAGTTGGAGCTTATCAACATGTGTTTGAATGTGCCCAACACTGGCCTTGAAAATACCACCCAGCAGAAAGAGTATGCAGCCATGTACAAGATGTGGATGATCATGGGAAGACAGTAAAGAGCATTGGACAAGAAGAGCTAGAAGCAGAGCATTGGACCAGGCTCCCTGTGGGGTTGATTGAGCGTTTACTATGTGATTGACTTTCATGGGACTGAATTACATCAAAACTTAATGATAGGAGTCTACATGACAATGGCTTGAACGTGGAACAAATTTGTAGAAATAATGACAGGATGAATTTAAATACCAAAGTGAAAGGAGTATGGTATTTATTGCATGGCCAGCTACGAATTTTATCTCTAGAAAATTGCATGATTGGCTAGGAATTTTATCTCTGCAAACAACAGGAGTTGTAAGAGGGAGCTATTTTTACAAAGCCAGAACTATTTTCCTACCACCTTTGGGTTTTCATTTACATATAGAGATGTACATATTACAGTTTTCTGATTAAGAATTTGAGTGTACAAAATGTTTGTCAAGGGTTTTTTTTTTTTTGAATACTACTACTTTTACTATTATCTTGCCCAAGCAGATGAAGGGTCTAAAAGTATTGGTTTTATATGCCTTAGCACCTGATGTACTGAAGCTATGTTAATGAATGTGAACTATGTATAAATAGCACATCAAAGTGACACAACAAAAGCTTGGTGGGCATATAACCCACATATTTTGCAGGATCATAACTCCTCTGATATCACGTGTGAGGCTCCTTCCTAGGGTCCTTTAACTAAAAACTAAATTTCTCAAATTTTAAATACAATAAATGGAAAATAGCTTATTTCTATCTAAACATTTATTTGATGATACTATACCATTTAAAATTCATTTACCACAAATTAAATATGTAAAAATTGCATATACCATTTAAAATTCATATACCACAAATTAAATAAGTAGGAATTTCATTGCAACTATTTACATAAGTAATCAATAAACAAAGGAATACATGTTCCAATAGCTTAGCTGAGATGCTCCTAAGCTCCTAACTCTATTGGGATGCTCCTCTTGATTACCTAACTGGATTTACCTCCCAACTAACTATGAAGTATTTCCTAGCCCAAGGAACCTCCTCAGGTTCCCTAGCCCTCCGAACCCAAGTCCAACCAGATGTAGTGTGTCCAAGTTAAACAAACATTCTCCTTCTCCCCCTTCTCTTTTCTCCACCTTCATCCCAAAACAAAGTCCTTCAAAACCACAACCAAAACCAAAACCAAGACCAATGATCCCCCCCAACTCTCATCATCCTTCCCCTTTTTTCCTCCCTCTCCCCTCCATCTCAACCACCTATTATTAATGTCATAACTAACCCCTCATCCTTTCATTTGACTTTTCTTACCATATCTTCTCCCAAGTAAATTTGAGAGGACATTTTGGGGATGATATATGAATATATAATTTGGTAATTAATTGGAGAGGACCATATCTTCTCCCAAGTAAATTTGAGAGAACATTTTTGGGATGAGATATGGATATATATAATTTGGTAATTAATTGGAGAGGACCATATCTTCTCCCAAGTAAATTTTAGAGGACATTTTGGGGATGGGATATGGATATATATAATTTGGTAATTAATTGGAGAGGACCATATATTCTCCCAAGTAAATTTGAGAGGATATTTGGAGATGAAATATGAATATATAATTTGGTAATTAATTGGAGAAGACCATATCTTCTCCCAAGTAAATTTGAGAGGAAATTTTGGGGATATGGATATTTAAATTGGAATAAATGGAAGGAGACCATATCCTATTAAAATTTAAATTTGAGGAGGCAAGTTGGAAATTGAATAATAATAAAATTTATATCAGTCATAAATTTGCAATTTCACCAATGTAGGTACGTACCAATATTTCTTGATAAGTATAAGTCAATATTTTCAGGTAATTTAAACACTAGTAAAATTTGCATGATAAGATTAAGTAGGGCATTACAAAGAGCGTCACATGTTAGAGTCATAGGTGTTTGTCTTGAGCTGGGCGTTTGGTCCTGGAAAAATTAGTGATCGAAGTTATTTCGATCTACTAGATGGCACTAGCTTGGATCCCTTGTGGTATCCTTGAAAAAGCTCGGAGAATCTATTTTAAATTTCTCTAGGAAGGTTCAGGAAAAATGTCTTGCCTTCGGTCAAATGGTCAAGAATAGCAAACCTCAAGTTGTTTGGTGGGTGGGGTCTCAAAAATATATTTATTTTCTTGAAAGCACTAGCTCTAGAATCTAGATGGAGGTTGTTATCCACATCTAGTCTTTGGACTGAGGTAGTAAATCAGAAGTATATCAAGCCCCTCTCCTTGGAGAATTGGATCAGAACGCCTATCAATCCTAGAGGCAATATCTTTGTGGTATGGAGATCGGTCCTAAAGTCTTCTGATATGATCTCAGCTGGGTTGGCGTGGAGTATTGGGAATGGTCAAAGGTTGAGATTAGGTTGTGATCCATGGCCCGACAGTGGTATC
Source organism: Pinus taeda (assembly GCA_000404065.3). Classification (NCBI taxonomy): domain Eukaryota; kingdom Viridiplantae; phylum Streptophyta; class Pinopsida; order Pinales; family Pinaceae; genus Pinus; species Pinus taeda. The sequence continues at coordinate 13,114 of APFE031041038.1, forward strand.
AATCATATTCTCCCACCAAATTGGTTACCTATCTGCGAGATGCAGGAATCACCTATCTTAATCAAATTATGAACCCACATACCACTACCATTTGGTCGCAAGGTTGGTTGTCAATAGCAGATCTGAAACTACCCCATGTGTTTTGGAACAATTAGGGGATTTTTATTGAAGCCCATATAAGGATTATTGATCAAGAAGACAAACTAGTATGGACTTTTTCCTCATATGGTTCTTATTCCCCTAAAGAGGGATACACTCATCTAATTTCTCAGGCCCAATTGGAGGAGGAGGGTTGGTGGTGGCAAGTGGTTTGGAAAGCAAAGTATCCTCCAAAAGCTAAATTGATTACTTGGTGCATTATGGCAAAGAAGGTCTCGATGTGGGTTACTATGCAATGCAGGTATGCAGTTCATTTGGAATGGTGTGCCTTATGCAAGGGAGCAAGTGAAACAGTAGATCATATTTTTTCCTCATGTCCCTTCACCCAGCAGACATGGAATGAATGCAAAGCGATGATGTGTTTCCAGAGCAGCTAGGGGGAAGTTGGTTTTGTCGACTCCTAACACACTTGGGGTCAAGACAAAGTGAATAGAAACATCTAGGCCCTCCCTCTGATAATCAATTGGGGAATCTGGATTGCTCTGAACAAGGAAATCTTCTTAGGCTTGGCTTCTAATCCAAGGAAAATTGCAACGGAAAGTGTGGCTATCCTTAGCCATTTACCATAATCGAAAGAAGCCCCTCCTCCTAGAATCATTAAAGATCAGAGTCTAGACAAAACAATCTTGTGGGGCTACTTTGACGAGGCCGCACAAGAAAATGGGAACTTCGTTGGGGGAGGGTTTGTGCTTTACATTTATGATCATCAAAAATATCATGTCAAAATGGGTATTGGTAGTGGATCAAACAACTGGGCAGAAATTTTAGCATGTAGATCTTTATTGCCTTTTGCTATTGATAAAGGGTGTGAAAAAATACAGAGTTTTGGGGATTCTTTACTTGCGATCCACTAGGTCAACGGAACACAAAGATGTAAACATATTTTTCTGAGGAATATTATGGATGAAATTGCAAGATTGTGTCTAAATTTCACTCAATTCTCTTGCGTGCACATATTCAAAGAAAGGAACAAAGGATCAGATCGGCTTTCTAAGGAATGTCGCCTTCTAGACAGGGGTCTATGGCACGTCACTGAGATAAAGGGTTTTGAGCATTTTGCATATTATCACATGCCTTTTGTTGATATTCCACAAGACATCCATGGCCTTGCATAGTCCAACTCTTTATATATTTTTTTGTTTATTATATTATGAATTGTTATATATTTAACAGGTGCGGGACATCTCCATATAAGTTGTCGTTGATCGAGTACAAGTTTTTTCGCTCAAATTACTTTTTGTTGTGGAAAATGGCAAATTTTGTGAGCTTTTGCATGTGTTTTCTATGGAAGTATTGTTTTGCTTTCTACAAGAACAATTTATGAAACAATTATGATGTGTCATTTTTGTTTTTTTGGCTATGTTTATAGTTTTAGATGATACATGTTGTCACATCTATGCCAATGTTCTTCTTGAAAAGCACTGATGTAGATGGGTCAAGATTTAGTGTCTCTAGAACATATGGCAAAAATAAACATGTTAAGTGTATATGCAAAATGTAACCTTTTTTTATTTTATAAATGAAATTACTCTTTTTTTCATGGAAAAAAAATGTATATGTATGTAAATATGTGCATTATCAAGTTTTTAATAAAATTTAAAATAAGAATCTTTTTATATAAAGAGATGAAATTTATATATAATGTAAATAGTATTATTAAGAATCAATATAGATCCATTTTAATTTTATATCTACTAAGTTCTAAGATGAATCAAATCTCTCGAGGTGCAAACTTTTCCTCAAGTTTTACACTCAAAAAGGCATTTACATCTTGAGAGATTTGGTCTCTCTTAGCCTATATCATGGGTTAAGATGGATTTACATTGGTCATATAATACAAGTTTCAAAATTATCGGAAACAAGGAATGTCCTACCCTCACCTCCACCCATCCCCTACTCCCACAAAACCTCCACATACACTTTTCATAATATTTAAATTTAAATTAACAAAAAAACAAAAAACAAAACAAAAGGGAGGTTACTTAAAACAACATTTTACAATTGATAATGGAAATGAGCTAACCCACTCTCACTTGATGCTAAGGTATAATAAATCTTCAATGAAAATGCATAAACATTGTTTTATTTAACAACTCCCAACGATCACAAGTTCAACAACATATTCATGGAATGTTATCCATAACAATACAATAAGGTAGATTGATGTATCCTTTAGTGGGAGCACCACCATTTCCCACAAAGCACATGAAGCATTCCAAGAGTGTTAAAGAAAGCCATATACAATTAATATCCTTCCATTGGCCTCTTACAAAGTCACAATGAAACTAGACTCGTAAGGATAAGAGGATCTCTCGTTTATTAGGAATGCAATGGAAATTCCTTCAGGAGATGATGGAGGGGCTCTAGTGTGTGAAAATTGAAACATAAAACTCCAATTGGGTAAACCCTCAAGAGGAGCGTAATGTTACAAAAGAAACCATCCCCTAATAACATGACCAAAAGATGTAATTGGGGCTTCTGAAGCAGAAACATATAAGATACCTTCAGAAACTTTATAGAAGACATTCATGCACGAAAATGATTTTTTACTAGAGCATTACCCATTATGTCCTTGTAGCTCAATAAATTATCAATTTTCCTAAGCTTTATGAAGGGAAAAGAAGAATAGCAATATTTGTTTGACATTATTTCGTTTAATTTTTCATGTATCTATCTTGTTAAAAAAACTCACAGTAAAACTCTTGCATATGAATTGGTTGATCCCTAATATCTTACAAGTACCATTAAAGTATCCATAATTGTAATCAAATTCCATTAATAGAAATGCATTTTAGTTTGCCAAAAAAATCAAATAAAAAATACCTTATTAATAAAATAATACATTTTTCATAATATTTATGAATTAATGGAAGTAATATTAATATTTATGAGTATTTAATATGCAGTTTTTTTTGTTAAATTACTCCCATAATATTGATATATTACCTCAACAATAAAGTAATATAATTTTAATATATCTCAGAAAACTTGTACCATGGTACAAATTTATATAAAATTATTTGATGTTGTGTAGTGGTGTTGATGGCAAGGAAACATGAACCTAATTGACCTTTGATATATTATATTTTATAATAATGGTCAGGACATTTGATACAATATACTTAATAATTATAGGAAGGAAAAGAGAGATTTGAAAAAGTTCATGGTAATCAAAAAAATAAATGTTCAATTGGTTTCATATTTATTTGTTTCAAGTTTATTGACTATGGGTTCTACCTGTAATTATTTAATCGAAACAATAGTGTAAGAAGGAAAGAAAGAAGATATAGGTAAAACAACATTGAAATTAAAAAATTATAAAGAAAACAATTCCATTGTATGGAATACAAGAAGTGTGGTCCTCAAGCATGAGGAAAACTACTTATGCTTGGCTAATAACTGGTCATCCTTGAATATAAAGAATAGGTTAACAACCCAAGACCATGATATATCTAAGAGTGAAAGCCTTCCTCCTTACACACCACTAACAACTTATTCCATGTCACATGGTTTTTCTTTGAATAAAAGTGATGAGTCAACATGTATTCATGGATAGCAGCAAGTGATGGTTATTTCCATTGTTTGTTTGGCAAATAAGATACAAACAATTTTCCCACTATTTAAAAAAATAGATAAATATATTAGAACTGCCAGCGTTATTCATAAAATACATTATAACTAGCTATAAGTGATCGTTGATGGGAGTTAGCTTACTTGATCTTTCAATGAGAATAAGTTCAATCATAAATTTACAAAATACAAATTCATACATCTTTGACAATGACCAAATTTTGTAATTTGAAAAAATAAATTTTAAGAAATGTTAAACTGTATATCTTAGGAGTTAGCTTACTTGATCTTCCAATGAGAATAAGTTCAATCATAAATTTACAAAATACAAATTCATACATCTTTGACAATGACCAAATTTTGTAATTTGAAAAAATAAATTTTAAGAAATGTTAAACTGTATATCTTAGGTGACCATAGACAACTTATAATCGCATAATTGGAATGCCACCCAGTTTTCCCATCAGTCTCAAACCATGTTTCAATTTAGCATAATCATTAATTTAATACATATTTTAGCACATAGATTTTCACAGTTAATAACATGATAATGCTGATTTCTGGACTACTATGTGATCTCGTTTAGAAATCATTTAGATGTCCGACGTTTTGAGTGAACACTTCACTCATCTTTTAGGACAGGGAGCTTTTGTCCCCAAAGATGGGTGAAGTGTTCACCCAGAATATCAGAAATTTAAATGTCCGATATTTTGAGTGAACACTTCACTCATCTGTCAGGACAGAGAGCTCTCCCCAAAAATGGGTGAAGTGTTCACCCAGAACATCAGAAATTTTAAATGAGATCATGCAGCATCCCAGAAATTCGCATTAATACATATTTTCATCTATTTCATACTCAGAGTAGTTACTCAAATTGAATATCATTTCATCAACTCACAACATCTTGACATAAACTATCTTGGATTTTAAGCCTCTGTGGAAGTTTTTTGTAGCTTCATGATTATCCACAGTTTTTAGTTCATTCTGCCGACGTTTCAAACCCCAAAGGGAATCCATCATCAGGACATGTCATCATCTTGCGGTCACGTTAAGTCTTTGGTGCTACTAGAGTAACAAAAAAAATGAAAATGATTGCCGTGGTAATTCCTAGGCATATTCTTCGAACATAACAACATACTGTGTGTTGGTAGAAAAAAATGCATACAGAGTAGGTAGCACAGTTCTTGAACTTGAACTTATAAAAAAGCTACGAGATATCGGTGGTTTAAAGCCTATAAGCCCGTCTCCAACCAATAGTTTCTGACGCAAGAAACACTTCATAAAATATAAGCATGGCTACGATCAAGAATTTAAATCCCAAAAATAATCATGGGTAGAATTGCTTTAATTTTACTTTATCTCACGACCACATACGTGTTCCGTTTCCTTTTACTGTGATCAATTTCGGAATGTTTAATCCAAGTATTGAATATTTGCTACATCCAGCATATTTACAACTCAAAACTCTTTAATAAACAGGCATGCACACTAAATCATGGGTATGGTCTATGTACGATTTGTAAACTCTAACAGAAGTAAGACCAAAATAATAAATTTCAGTATAAATGGCCTGAACAAGTTTGAGAAAACAACGTGTTTTTACCTTCAGCAAGGGTTTTTTCAAGTTTCACCCGGGGATGGTTCTTACAGTGAATATTTTGTGCATCCACATAGAACATTTCCAAGCTCCAACAGTTTAAGTCATGCTCGTCATTCATAAGTCCTTAAGATTGTGTTGAATTAGGCTTTGTTATCCTAGACTTTCCCGATTACTATCAAACTGCCCTCTCCAGTAGTTCAATTCATGCTAGTCCTTAAGCTGTGTTGTTGCCAGTATGAGACTCCATGGGATGGAGAGAACGGCTGACAGCTACAGGAGTGCCTTAGGGATGTACAGTTGTAATTTTGCTCTCTACAAAGAAATAAAATTACTTGCTTTTTTCCCTTGGAAAAAATTTAAAAAAGGTCCTTAAGATTGTGATCAAATAGGTTTTTGAATCCTAAATTTTCCCAATTACTATCAGAGTGTCCTCTTTCACTAATCAGTACTAGAAGATATATGCATTCAACAGTTCTTTATTGATAAAAGATCATTATTATATCTCCAAAAGATTTTCTTGATACGCCATTCCCAAATCTAATTCAAAAATACACCGTCAGGTGACTCAAATGCACCACCATTTCAAGCATATTTTGTCTCCCAGTAATTATGTTCCGAACTAAAAAGACTGTTTAATAGGCATCAGTTACAAAAGAAATCAGGTGACTCAAATGCACCACCATTTCAAGCATATTTTGTCTCCCAGTAATTATGTTCCGAACTAAAAAGACTGTTTAATAGGCATCAGTTACAAAAGAAATCAGGTGACTCAAATGCACCACCATTTCAAGCATATTTTGTCTCCCAGTAATTATGTTCCGAACTAAAAAGACTGTTTAATAGGCATCAGTTACAAAAGAAAAGTCAATAAGAACAAACTTCATAATGACCAAAACAATGATTCAGGTTATTGGTAGGAATAGTTTCGAATCTAAACATATCATACAAAAAGACACTTCACCCTACAGTAGAACTTGACCCTTATGCTTTATTTACAACATTAATCACAAATTACATATGATGGACTGCTTTTGCAGTAAGCGTACAACCTCTACGAGTCCAGCAGTTCCCGCACATTAGGAAATACATGAAATTTGTAAAAACATGATAATTAGCTTGTACAAAACACATTGCAATCCAATGCATGAATACGAAGTTGAAGAGAACACAGCCTTTTTTCCTGGTGGGATAAACAACCAATGTTCAAGTAGATATATAGGTAAAGAGCTTCTGTACCACCTGTATTTATCAGCTTTCATCTTTCGCCTAAATTTTGATGTTATCACCGGCAGTAAGATAACCCACCTCAAATACTGATAGTATAAAAGCATTACATTCCCATCAAAGCAATCTTCGAAGATACCAAAACTCTGTGCCATCTTCTAGGTTCTTTCTAAAACATTCTCAATGTGGTCAATGCCTGAGCTCTTTTGACAGTGCCTTCTTATCAAATATAATATGACGAATAAAATTCCCATTTTGCAGAAGCGAAGACCTTTTAAGTACTTGAAGAAAAAAACTAGAGATAGTAAACTCCTATCAGTAATTTTTCAACCATGAAGCCAGGTAAAATATAGCTCAATAAGTGCTACACGTGTATAGTATCAGCCCTTGAAGAAGTATCTTCACATTTCAAAATAATTCCTTCAAGGCTAGCTGGTAGGAGGAACTTTCCCCATTGGCAGCCAGTAGACACTGGTTCTGGGGGAGGAACAATCATTAGAACACTGTCATTTCGCTGAACCACTCCCATGACACTTACTGTACTTCCTTCTTTGATATAACTGCAGACGAAATACAAGCTTGTGTGAACCATCACCACTTTTATTTTGTAAGCTATATAAGGATATTTATATTATCAAAAAACCCCTAGTACATTGATAGCTTTGGTTTACCAAAAACTCTTTGGGATCCTCTACACCAGGAGACTGAACAACAAATGTTGGCCTGATCCCAATATTAGCCAAAAAAGACATCACCACTTGTAATAACCAGCCATACCACTTACATCAAGAAAAAAAGTAATCATAGATTGGGTTCCACATTTGTAATAGCATAATTAAGTCAATTATAAAATATACTAAAATTGCTGCCCACATAAAATACTCACTATCTTTGTTAGAGGGCATAAAGCGAAGTATAAATCAGAGTTGAATAGTATACAACTAATATCAGTTTGACTGATTTTCTTCCATAATCAACTCGTGATTTCGTTTAGAAGAATTGCTTCAAGAACTACTCACTCTGGAACCAATCCTAGCCAGAAATACCAATCTTTCTTACATGGGAAGATGATTTCAATTGAATTGTACAGGTTCAGATCATCCCATCAAAGTGGCAAAAGTAATAGTAAGTAATAGTTGCAAAAAACAAAGATTTAAACAGTGCCAATAAGTATAAACAAGATTATATGTACAATATCCTTACCCTTCTTTCAGACGCATTACACGATCATCACTGGAAAGATTTCTTTCCCCGAGCCATCGTATAAAGTTTGACGGTAGATCCCGGATATTTTTGTTTACGTCAATGATAGTACTCTCGTCCACATACGGTGTAACTCTTGCACCATATCCAACTTTTACCAATGCTCTTAAGCCTGATTGAAAGTCTGATATGTAGAAATCCACAATATGCCTCTGCCACAAGTATAATTTAATCTATTATGAATCATGACACAGATAGAAAATTTTAAGCATGTGGTTTTCTTTAGTTGCAAGCACTCATCATAAACCAAGGAATACAACTATTTGTGCAGATGCTGTCCCATAAACTACAAAAATGAAATGAAATTAATATTGATGTCTACTATGGAACGAACTAGGTCAAAGGGGCAAGAGTTTATACTAATCATGAGGAAACCATGCAAAACAAAGGAGCTACAAGACCCCCTGAGATGAGATTAAAGTAAATGAAAAATGAGTACACGAATAACAGAAAATGAACAAAGTACCATAGGCATACAACTACGTTATCCCTGAGGAGAAACACTGGGAAGTGGTAGAGAGCCCGTCAAAAGTGTAGTTGCAACCAAGAGAGGAGGGAGCAGGCTCTACTCATCCTCTCAAATAATGTGGATATATATACCAAATGTCTGCTAGATAATATCCTCAGGAGAGTGCCCAGATGATAGGAACCTATGAAGTAACCCCGTAGTATCACCCTACTCTGCCCAAGGACAGAGGGAGTATCACTCCTAACATCCAGGGCTAATGCACTCCCTATAGAAGAGAAGAAACTAGTAATGCACCTACTGAGAAGATGGGTAGCTCTCCTAGGTTATTTTGATACTCCTAGAAGCTCTCATCCTGATACAACAAGGAATTCAGGTTGTGTGGTTAGAGATCAAAACCTGCAGTCCTCGTAGTACTCCACTAAGTGTCTATGGGACACTTCATAACCCCCATCATTGAGACTAGAATGAAAAAAGAAGTAATCAGTGGAATTGTAGCACACATAAAACATTTCATATTTACACACTTGTTGACAAAACTTTTGTAGTGTTCCAGTAGCTAAAATATAACTACTACTGCAACAAGGAAAGTAACCAAATTAGAAAACAGAAACTAAGAGCGAAAAGAAAAGAAAATGTGGTGACTGTTGATTTTCTAAGTGCAATGTAGACTAGCACAATATTTCTGAAATACTGAAATTACTTTAGATGTTGATATTCTTTTAAATTATTCCAATATATCATTCAGCAATTATATTATTATACTTCAAAAATTCAACCATACAAGACTAGTAGAACAATAGATATCACAATGCACAAAGAGAAGACAAGATTTACCCTAGGAAAACCCACCAAGAGGAAAACCCCAGCAACCTTTTAACTAGAGAAATTTTTATGTTCAACAAGAGACACACCTAGACCTATGGTCAAAACTGGTCAACCCCTCCTTCCTCCTTGTCCTTCTTGATCTTCACTAGGATGCCCAGAACTTGTCTTCTTGAGGAAGTGTGAATTGGTGGCGGAGAAATGAGGTCAAGTTGCCTTTATATAGTGATCTGTCTTGGCCGAAAGGGTGTGTCTTTAGCTAGGACCGACTTGACTTGGAGGGAGGCCAACTTGACAACTCTTGGAGCCAAAAATTACAAGTTAAAAATTCAAACTTTCTTCTTTTAAAAGTCACAATGGGACTTTCACTGAAAATAAATTTTATTTTTGACTCTAGCATTTAAAATATGCTTTAAAATAATCAATACAAGTACATCAAGTGGTCAAATATACATTATGAAGATCAACCATAATTACAAATTCAACACTCCCTCTTAACTAGGGAGGTATTCATAATGGCTATCATAGATGTTCTCAAGTTGACAAATTTCTCTAAAGAAAAGGTTATATCAAATCATCATCTACCATCAGCATCCACTAGTGGCCGTATCCGGGGTGGTACCAAACCCATGGCAATGTCATCAACATATCAAGACTCAATCCTTTAGAGTGATCAATCCTCAAATCCCAAGCCCTCTTCCTAGGCCAAAATGTTGAGACCTCAACTAGCAAGCACTCACTCACCGTTCTTGGTGAGCACTCTGGGCCGAGACCTCACTCAACCTCTCCCTCGTTGGTAATCTGGTCTAGATGTTCAAAGGACATCATTACACCCTTCCTTGGTGTGTGATCAGGTCCAAGACCTCACTCATCCCTTCCCTAGTTGGTGATCGGGTCCAGAGGCTAAAGGACCTCGCTACAACCATCCCAATGTGTGATCGGGTCCATAAACCTCACTACACCCTTTCCTTGGTGTGTGAACGGGTCTCCTCTGAGAGGCACTCACTCAACCCTGCTTGTTGAGCACTTTGGGCCTCTCGGACCATTCTCCCTTCCAGGAGAATGTCCATCCATGTTGGAGACATATCAGCACTCCCTCTCAACGAGAGGGGTAATCTACACAAGCCCTAGCATGTCTCTGAAGTACCCAATGTCTCTCTGTGCAACAGCTTCCTCAAAACATCAGCTATCTGCTCATTAATGGAGATGTACTTGAGCCTATCACTCTCCTCTGCACCATGTCACAAATGTTGTGGAACTTGATCTCAATATGCTTCGACCTATCATAGAACATGGGATTCTCTAAAAGCTTCACATAGCTTTGATTATCACGGTATATCACCGTCAGTTCTAGCTCTTGGTCAAACAATCCTACAAACAACTATCAAAGCCACATTACTTCTATACACGCTCCATTTTGTTGCAATATGTTTTGCTTCTGCAAAGCTGAGTGCTACAAATCTCTGCTTCCTACTCATCCAAGATATCATGACAGAGCCCAAGCTAAAGCATACCCCCGATTTTCTCTTTCTATCATCAACACTTCCTGCCTAGTCAACATTTGTATACCCTTGAAGTTGTACATCCTTGTTTGCAACATATCTTAAACCATAGTTCACAGTAGCACGTAGATATCTCAGAATGTGCTTTGTTGCAAATCTAATCCTCATGCCTCGTTTCAAGTTGGAACTAGCTCAATGTGTCAACAGCAAAGCAATGTTCGGCCTGGTGCTGACCAAAAATATCAACAAGCCAATCAATTGTCGTACATAAATGGATCTACCAAACTGGATTCGGAGTCTCTTACCTTCTTCAGGTTAGTCACCATGGGAGTAGCCATGGATTTACAATCCATCATACCAAACTTTTGAAGGATCTCAATAACATAATTTCCTTGACCAAGGAAGACTTCACCAGGTTTCTGCCATACTTCCAGTCCCAAGTAATAATGCATCAAACCAAGATCTTTCATATCAAATTCAAAAGCCAATTGCTTCTTGCACTGAATGATAAGAGGCTCAACACCTATTAAAAACAAATCATCAACATATAGCAATAAGATCACAGGTACATTTTTTACAACCTTAAAATAAAGGTTTGTATTGGCATCACTTTTGGTAAATCTTAATTTCGTCAAATAGCTATCAATACAGGCATACCAAGCTCTTAGAGCTTGCTTTAGTCCCTACAAGGCCTTCTTCAACCTGCAAACATGACATTCCTTTCCATGCACCTCAAAGCCTTAGCGTGATCTATGTACACCTCTTCCTCAATCACACCATTGAGGAAAACAGTCTTCACATCCATCTTATGCAAATTCCATCCCAACCAAGCAACAAGAGAAATAATGGATCTAATAGAGGTGTACCCCACAACTAGAGCAAAGGTCTCATCATAATCTTCTCCCTCTTTTTGGGAGAACCCTCTATCCACGAATCACACCTTGTATTTATCAATACTTCCATCTGCAGCATGCTTGATCTTGAATATCCACTTAGAAGTCACCATTGACCTCCCTTCCGGCCATGGCACAATCTCCCAGACATCATTCTTCATGATAAATTGATATTCTACATTCATGGCCTCCTTCCACACTTTGTTGACTAGTTTCTCCAGAAGTGTAAGGCTTGGCATCAATTAGGTTAGTCATGAGAGTTGCATAGCTAGAAAACCTTTTAGGTTTCTTAATTTCTCTGGAAGTGCCATCAAGATTTGCACCCACTTTTGCTTCTTCTAATGTAGATCTAAGCTTGTTGGTCTTTTTCTTTCTTTGGAACAACTGGTTTTGCTAGTTCACAATGTCCTTCTGGCTCTTCAAGGCCTTCTGTAGAAATTGAATGTTCTTCCTTCGAAGACGAAGCCCCCTACTTTACTTCATCATAGGAATCCGTGAGACTTCCCTAAACTTCCAATATGCAACTTTCTCATCGAAGGTAACATCCTGCTGACCTCAATCCATCACTACTCTGGAATGTAGACCCTATAGGCCGTTGATGATTTACTGTAACCAACAAATAGCCTTTCTTTCCTAGATGTTCAAGCTTGTTCCTCTTATCTTAGGAACATGGATGTAGATAGGACAACCAAAGATTCTCATGTGTCCAACCTCTGGCTTCCTTCTAGAGAACACTTCTTCAAGAGTCATATCTTCAAGAATTAAATGAGGACTTCTATTTTGAATATATACAGTTGTCAGATATGCTTTTCCCCATAAGAACATAGGCAAATCTTGATCATGCATCACGGCCTTGACGAATTCTTCAATGGACATGTTCTTTCATTCTACTACATAATTTTGTTGTGGATTATAGGGGATAATCAACTCCCTCTTAATCCCAGGTTTCTTACAGAAAGCAACAAGTTCTTTCGAGATGTATTCTCCTCCACTGTCAGATCTCACAATGTTGATCTTTTTACCTGTCAAGTTCTCCATTTCAACTTTGAATTCTTGAAAACTTGTGAAGACTTCATCCCTAGCCATCATAAGATAAATCCATGTCTTACGAGAGAAATCATCAATAAATGTCACATAGTACAATGAACCTCCAAGCAATCTTATAGGCATCAGACCACATACACCAGAGTGGATTAAATCCAAGATTCCTTTAGATTTGTTGTCACTGCTTGGAAATGGTTTCTTGATGTTATTCCCAAGAGCACAATCTTTATCGACACCTTCATTATCTATTTGCAATTCAAGAATGCCTGAAACTATTTGATTCAATTCATGTGATGCTCTATAATGAAGGTGACCATATCTTCTTACTATAGCTCACTTGGATTGATTTCATCATGTATTATGACTTGAGCCAGTTGACTCATGAGCCTATACAATCTTCCTTCATGAATCCCAATAACCCTAGCATGATCTATACTAGAGCCCTTGAACCATACAAGTACTTTGCCATCCGTAAAAGCTACTCTATCTCCTTTATCTTTAAACATGAAATAGAGACTAGATTATTTTTCAAACCTGGTACATATAGAATATCCTCCTTCTTTGACTTCTTGTGTTGAGAGCCAACCTTCTTCTTTCCTTTGATCTTGAAGTGGGTTGTTAAAGCTTGAAAAGCTTCTTCTTCGCTATCTCTTGATATAATGCTTGATTCTTCTTGAACACAAGAGGTCGGTGATTCTTCAAATGAGGAGTTTCCTTTCTGCTGCCTATACATGCTGCAAATGCATCCCATGATCTAAGGAGACCATTGAATGCTGTAGTCACAAGTTCATTCTTGCAAAATTCAATCCTTTATTTGTGAAATTCTTACAAAATATGAAGCTATGATGTCATCATTCGTCATCATCACATCACAAAGTTCATTTTTCAAACTCATGGCTTGACCAACATTCTTGGTAGTGAATAGATTAGTTAGGGCATCATACATCTTCTTGTAAGTATCAAGATTGCAATGTAAAGAATAAGATAATCTCTAATAAAATCAACAATAAGACTCATGGCAGTAATGTCATCTTCCTTGAACTTCTCCTTTCCTACAGTGTTTGTTGGCTCTACAATTTGCGTTGTCAATCCTCAGTTTCAAAGCTCTAAAGTTTGAGGCTCCTTCCAACTTGTTTTTAGATTTCATACAGGAAGCCATGGATGCAAATCAACAAGGACTTCAACAATGATAATCTCAAAGTAGGGTTTCTTCAAAGGTGATCCCAGTGTCCCTTCCTTCACCAAAGCTTTCATACCATGTTCATTTTCTAAGTGCAATGTAGACTAGTACAATATTTCAGAGATTTTGACAGTTACTTTTGATGTCGATCTTCTTTTAAATGATTCCAATATATCATTCAGCAATTATACTTTAGAAATTCAACCATATAGGAACAGTAGAACATTAGAGATAACAATGCACAAAGAGAAGACAAGATTTACCCTAGGAAAACAAGAGACACACCTAGACCTGTGGTCAAACCGGTCAACCCCTCCAAGTCAAGCCTCCTAATCTGATCCAGAATTTCACTTTGCTTGATCTGACCTAGAATTCCATCCCTCCTGCAGCAGCTAGTTACCCCAGAATTTTGGCCACTGCAATAGAATGCCTAGAAAATTTGCGAACTAGAAGAAGAGATTGTCCACATGTGCGAGCTTGAGAGGGAGCTATTCATCCTCATTATCCTTCTTGATCTTCGCTAGGATTCCCAGAACTTGTCTTCTTGAAGAAGTGTGAATTGGTGGTGGAGAAATGAGGTCGAGCCGCCTTTATATAGTATTTGTCTTGGCCCAAGGGATGTGTCTTTAGTCAAGATCAACTTGACTTGGAGGGAGGCCGACTTTACAACTTTTGGAGCCAAAAATTCAAATTTTCTTATTTTAAAAGTCACAATGGGACTTTGACTCAAAATTAAAAAAAAAATTTGACTCTAGCATTTAAAATATGTTTTACAATAATAAATGCAAGTACATCAAGTGGCCAAATATACATTATGAAGACTGAACATAGTTACAAATTCAACAAAACTGCCCACCCAAGGGTGGATTGCACCTATTAAGTAATGGAGGTAGACATCTCCTATAAAAATTAAAATCTAGTTGACTGCATTGAGAAAATGATAAGAGATACATGAGGGGGGGCAACCCCTATTTATAGTAATTTTATACAGTTAGAGAGAAAAAGACCCTATCTTAAAGCTTAAGTAACTAATATCAGTCATTAGGCCCTCATTATATGAAAGTGGCCCTTTTACAAATGTAGCATTATTAGAAAAATCATCCACAAACACACAAAATAGCATATTTGCATAGAGTCTAATACCTACTAAGAATGTTGTTGTTAGGTACACAACATCCTCTCTAATCCAAAATGGATAAATTAGTGCTATATATTTATATATATATATGAGTGGTCCTTTTACAAATAAAACATTATTACAAAAATCATTACACACAAAATAGTTCATTGACAAAAGATTCTAATACCTACTAAGAACGTTGTTGTCAGTTTATATGGAGATAATCAGTGATACTAGTCAAGCATTGATAAGGAGACTCATCACCTTGTTAGTCATGCTGATTAGATCTTGCATAGTAGGAGTAAACTACTTATGCATCAATAACATGTCAAGTGGCACAAATGGCCTAATTGACAGTTTATGTTAAATATGTGGTGCATGTTACACATCTATAGTCTTTGTGGCACATGGAACACAATGTGCTCTATGTGGCTCTTATGGTGTAGTTATTGATTATGTCATCCAAGTAGCACCAATAGCACAAAGTGTCATGTGGTACTTATCACACAAAGTATGAGTTGTGTTTTTATGTAGCCTACATTGTTAATATGGTCATGTGATTCTTATATTGATTTGACAGGCATTGATGTCTGTGGAGTTTCAAGTAGGTCACTCAACTAATGTTGGATCCCACAATGACATGCTCAAATGATGGCAGCCACTTGACTATATAGTATTATGTGGAAAAAATGCATTCAACCATGAAGGACTTTGATGGTGTTCCTAGGAGGGTGTGTGTGACCCAACAATGACCACCTTGTCTTAATTCATGTAATAATGATAAGTTTTGATTGAGTTAACCTGGAAACCCATAAGACGATGTTAATTTTTCCTAACCCCAGCTAATGGTCAATTATTGCCTAGCAGTTTCCTTGTTAAAAGACGCAGATCTACCAAATAAAAATTTCTGATGAAATTTTAACACAAACAAAAGATAACAGCGGAAGCAAATTGATACACCAATCTCTTACACATGCACACATAGATTTTTGCCCTTCAAATGTGTTGTTTATTAATTATAATCTACAGCATACAAGAGCTCCCCCTTCCTGGAATAATGGCCTTCTAAAGAAAAATACAAATACGACAAAACCTGGAAATGATCCAACTGATCAAACCCTCTACAGATCTGTCCTTTGACCTTGCTAGGCTAATCTGGATACTTCTCCCTTGCTGCTCCTTGCACTCTTCCCTGGACTCTGCACTCCTGGATGAAAGTTCTTCACCCAATCATTGAGATCTCTCACTATCTCACTATGTCTTGTGCTCAAAGATGTGTCTTCTCCCTTAGCGTAGTCTTCTTTTTATAAGTTTGAGTTATTGACCGAATCCACAACTCTAATCTCCAAAATGATTGACGGTTGAGATTAAATCTCTACACCAATTGAGATCAATGGTTGAAATTTGTCTAATTCAAATGCAAATAACATTTGCATTTCATTAGATTAACTCATTTTATCTTATAAAAGTCAATTTCCTTGATAATTATAGTAATTGCTAGGGTTAAGGTTCAATTAGGCAACTTCCGTGCATCTAGACATGTAGACCTGTGCAGAAGTACCTACTCGATGCTGCAAACATCAATAGAATAAACTTGACCTTGATCGAGGAATCCCTAGATATTTGTCACACCACCTATGGATCATAAATTGTTGTTAAGGCAATTGTTTAAATCATGATATGATACTTATGGTGATTGATGGGACAAAATTGTGACACTTTTGTGTGATATGGCACTCTAGTTAGATTCAATGGAGACATGTATTGATTAGCCACTCAGACAGACACTTGTAAAGTGTGATATGACAATTAAAAACATGCAAATTAGTGATGACACATGGAAATCATGCATATTGGAAATGACACTTGGTAGTACTTCTCTAAATCTATAAAAACATAAGCATTTCATGCAAAGGGGAATCATTACATAAATGCTAGAAAATGGCCCTAGGGAAATAATAGAATGTTGAGGGAAAATTGAGGGATAGTGACCTAAATGTTGGGAATGTGTTATATTCTTTACACGACTAGTGCCAGGTGCAGCATGGGGGAGGAGGGTAGTAGCCCCACTTGCCCAGGGGTTTGCAAGGGGGAGGGCCCCCTAATGCTACCCCTAATTAATAAGCAATAAAAATACAAATAAAAATGGACAGTTTTTTGCGTTCATTTTGGTGGTTTTTGGCAAAAGGTTTTTTATCTTGGCGGATTTGTGGCACATGGTGGTTCAGCACAATTGTATAATTCCAATTAAGGAACTACAATTGTTCTAATCAAGGATTAATGGATTGGATTAATGTTGGATGTGTTATATTCTTCGCACTGCTAGCCCCACGCATGATTTGTTGTGGTTGGTGCAGCAAGGGGGAGGAGGGTGGTAGCCCCACTTGCTCACAGGTTTGCAAGGGGGAGTCCCCCCTATTGCTACCCCTTATTAATAGATAATAAAAATACAAATAAAAAAGGGCAGCTTTTTACGTATATTTTGGCGGTTTTGGCACACGGTTTTTGATTTTGGCAGATGTGTGGCACATGGTTGTTCAGCACAAATCTATAATTCCAATTAAGGAACTAAGATTGTATTATAAATCAAGGATTAATGAATTGGAGGCTCATAGATGTCATAGGATATACATATTGTACTTGATATACTAGAAAATCTTTCTGGTTTTTTCAGTTTTGTGTTTCTAGGGTAAAATCTTTGCGTTAAAACGTGTGGGTGTCATTGCATCTTTTCTATTTTTATTAAGAATCTATTTGCAGCAATTAATTGTTTAGGGTTAAAACCAACACTAAACACTAACATCGTGTTGCAAAAATTTTGTAGAGAGAGTTGGGTGTGGGTTTGATTGCAAATTTGCAAGATAAGGTTAGGACCAAATCTCACAAGGTATGTTTATTTATTAATTTATTTTATTTTATTTCACATATTTATTTTTTACTGTTTTAGCAAATCTAACTATATTTCTATTCATGTTCGTCAATCAACATAACCCAACCTCAATTAAGCATTACTAGTTTCTTCTCTTCTATAGGGAGTACATCATCCCTGGTTGTTAGAAGTGACACTCCCTCTGTACTTGGGGGGAGTAGGGTGATACCATGTGGGATTATTCCCTAGGCTCCTATCATCCTAAGGTGTTAATGTTTGTAGCTCGGGCGGGTACTTCTACTTAGGCCTAACTGTCTAGGTGTGTAGAAGTTGCCCAAAGTCTCCTTAGACACTTGCTTAATTGTAAGAAAGTTGCATTTGTAAACATAGCCTAAGTCTAACTTAGGAAAAACACATAATTATTATGTTGACTTATTGAGCTAAAGAAACATTAGCAAAGTATTTATTTTAGTAATAATATTTTAATCTTATCCCTTGATTTCAAGTGAGATGAGATCTGATCTCAATTGTCAATCATTATGGAAATTAGGGTTAGGGATTTATTTCAATGAAAAGATATAAAAACAAGGTTACGAAGAGGGAGAAGTTACACCATACAACAACACACCATAGAAGATTAAGACAAACATCTTAGTGAGGAGTGCGATATTATAGTGTGTTCAGTGCGATGAAACAGGTAGCAAGGAGATCTAGATCGACCAAGGAGGGCCCGATCACTTGGATTAGATCCAGTTGTTGTACATGGATTTCCTCAATTGGGCCATTATTTTAGGACTAGAGCCCAAGTAGATTTTGAATATTTTAATGACGAAATGATTTGATTGGGAAGAATTTGTGTCATTTTTTGGTGAGAATGGTTATGTTTTTGCTTATGCTAATTAATGTTAATAACCTAGTTGTGTGTTCAATTAGTAGACTTGTAATTAATTAATGTATTGTCGGGTGCTAGGTTTGCAAGAAAATTTAACATGGCATTAGAGCAATAAACTTTTAGAATTGATCTCAAAAGTGTCAGTTTCTTACAAGATCACTGAGGCCAAGTGTAGCCATGATCGTATGTGGTATTAATTTTATTCTGCAGATTGTAGAAGGTCATACGAATGATTGTACGGCAACATCAAAATAATATTTCTTGGTAGAAATTTCTATAACGGTTTTTAGGTTTTAAAAAATAAGAAAGACGGAGGTGGTCAACAACTTGGGTGGGTTATCAGACCCACCCACTTGTCACAAGCATTGTGGTCGACTAGCCATAACACAAATTGGGAAGCACCGACCGACGAGAAAGAAGCAAGGTCGTAGCTAATTGAGCGTTGAGTGAACCAACGACAACATAGAGGGTTGCTTGTGGGATGATAGTTGGCAAGCGACTGGACAAGGCGCAGGAGACTGGAGGCACAGAAGATGTTAGGGATTGTCGAGCGGACTAAAACCTCGTGGCATAAGAAATTGAAGCACAATTTGGCAGAACTACAGATGACAGGTTGAGGTGATTAGGGAAGCGTGGGAAGGAGAGGCACACTGGCCAGATGTTGTTGTCGATTGGTCGCCAAAACTCAAGATTGTTGTCAACCAGGCAGAGTAGTTGGTGGGGTCGGTGCAACAAAGGATCAGCTCTTAATGCATCATTGATGAGGTCACAGGAGGTTCTTCTTCATCCAGAGTCGACCAAACTACAGTAGACATCCTAGCTATCAACGCCATCAAGCTAGAGAAAATGAAGGTAGAATGGTGGCTTGTCATCAAACTCTAGTAGGGAGCGGGAGGGGCCTCCATTTCGCACACCACTGCTGCTTTGTTGTCCTCTTTGCCCTAGACTGAGGATCCGCCTTATGTTACTGCTAGCTTCGACACACACTTCGGGAGGACATAGTCCAATAAGTTAATAGTGACGTGCAAGGAGTCAGGTCAAGATGTGATAACCAGCCCACCAACAATGTACGCAAGTTGGAGTCAGGGACAAGGCAAAGATGCAGTTGCAGGCTTGTTGAGAAAAGTCGAGACAGGGTTTGCACGATGGTATAGCGACAAGACCCAATAGCAGGCGAAGTGGTACAAGAGCTAACAAAGTGTTGTTCTGCACAAGCAAAGGAAGAGACTGTCAGCACCAGGAGATAGTGGTAATGGATCATAGTAGCCCAACTAGAGCAACCAAGGATGGTGACGGAGCGTTGCAATGAGAGTCGAGACAGCACAGAGGATTGTGTTGTGAGCAAAATGTTGTGTTGGGCTTGGTTGAATAACAGCAGGATACAGCGGCCAACAAAGTATGCAGTCGGCAAAATTGTTATGTAAAGTCGTTGGGTAGAGTATTCCCATGACAGGCATGAGCCGGTAGAGGTCAACAGAGCAAGGTACAAAAGACAATACTAAGTCTGCCAACACGATTGGCAGAGGTCAACTCTCAAAGGGAGAGAGATGGAGACCATACCAGTTGGGGGATTGGCAATAAATTACTTTGTGGATGTCTCAAAGGACCGAGAGAGATCCACGAGGAAGATCTTTCCGGATCTATAAACCAGTAGGTTTCTTGTGGGTGTTAATACTTAGCATAGGGGCCACAAAAAGAAGCAGGGTAGTGACAGAGGACAAGGAGCAAATAGCTCCAAAGGCTAAGCAACTCAGGATAGTTAGCATTCAGGTTTAGGAGGTAAGAAGCAGTCGACAAATTCCTCCAAATCTGTCAAGAAGGTCTCCTTGTCTGAGATGACCTTATAGGATGTTCAAGAGCAGGAGGCTTCTGGGAACCAAGCCAAGGAGAGCAGGACTTCGAGAAGGGAGTAGCCATGGCAGCGGATTTAGGATTGAAGCCAATTCCAAGGGGCAGCAATACCTCCCTCACTAACAGGGACTATTGACGTTTGTAGCTCGAGCAACTAATTCTACATAAGCCTATGTGTCTACGGGTGCAAAAGTCGCCCAAAATCTACTTAGACATTTGCTTTCGTGTGAACAAGTTGCATTTGTAACTTAGCCTAAGTCTAACATAGGAAGAGCACATAATTAATATGATGGCTAATTGAGCTAAAGAAACATTAGAAAAAGTAAAGTACTTTAGCAATTATGTTTTAATCTCAATCCTTGATCTCATGTGAGGCAAGATCTAATCTCAGCCATCAATCACTTTGGAGATTAGAGTTAGGGATTTAGCTCAACGAAAAGTTATAAAAGCAAGGCCATGGATGTTGAGAAAGTTAGGGGTCGCGAATGTAGGTGATTTCTCCTATAATGATAATTGCTTGTGAAGACTTTTTAGTTTACCTAATTAGCTTCTTCTTTCATGTGTTTCTTTTTAGTGTTTTCTTCATCAAACAACTACCAAACCATAAAGAATAACAATACAAAGGACACAAGATACAGGCGATCAGCAAGGGCCAAAACCTTTCCAATCTTGAGAGGAAAACCCACCAGAATTCTTCTTCTCATAGAATCTGCAATTGACGAATTCCAAGACCTAGACCCTTGACAACTAACATCTCCAAGACAAGTCACAATACTTCCTTGAACTTGCTAATTTTTATACTGCTCTATTCAATATCAATTACTTTAGCCCAATTCAATTTTTCAGTTAGCAATCTTTTCAACAGTAATTAATTCTTCCATTCATCAATGGTAATTGAAGATAGAACAGCAAATGCAATGACAAATAGGAGACAATCACACATCAACAAGAGACATCGGTTTGGTCAAAGACCAGTGAAAAACCCCACAACCCCACAAGGGGGAAAACCCTTTGTAATTTGTCTTCTATTAGATCATCACCAAATGTTTAGTAGAGAGTACAATGAGCAATATCTATCAATGAGTCAAAGTCCAAGGCTTTGACTATCAACCAAGTCAACCAACCATAAATCCAATATACCAATGATGAAAAGTAAAATCTGGTCAACTGTCTAAAATTTGCAATTATGTCCAAGTCAATAGCAATTAAAGTCTACCATGACTAGCCCACAACAGCCAACCCTCTAATTAACTTTGTCAAAGCAGCAATAAATGCGACCTTGAATGCTGGTCAATTTTAGCCCAAAACAGTCAAAGATATCCTTGTCAAAATCAATCAAAGGAGAGAGAGAATGTTGTTGTAATAGTCTACAATTTCCTGCAGTCAAAGTTTGTGGCCAACACTTGGGCAAATTGCCTAGATTTTCTCAAACTTAAGGTCAGTCAACTCGACCTCTGAAAAAAAGAAATTTCCACACTCTAAGCAAGTCAAAACATGAAGGAAAAATCAGTCAAACTGTGGTCAAAATATGCAATTTCTTGCTTTCAAAATGCCCAAATTTCCTCGATTTTTGTGTCAAAAATTGCAGCCTGCGAAGATAGAAATACCCTCAAAAGATCAAACCAACATTTAGCCCACAAAAATCAAAGTCAATGCTAGTCAAAGTTGGTCAAAGTTGCAGTCTGCTTCAGATTTCGTCCACCTAAATTTCGCCCTTCTTTTCCAGCCCACGCGTGTGAAGAGACCCTGCAATTTGTACGAACCAATGAGGAGAGGAGAGATGAGAAGTTGTGAGTTAATGTGTGTCAAAATGAGTTGGAGGTCACTTGTATTTTAGGTGTTAGAGGAGGGGGCTAATTAGTCTCTCTAGGCCGACCTTACAATTTGTGCAATTGTGGGCTTTACTTCAAAAATCCACTTTCCCTTGTCCAAATCAAGTGCTTCAAAATTCAAAATTAGTACTCTCTAAAAGAGGAATCTAATCCCATGGTTGGAATTTGTCACTAACCTTCAAAAAAGTAACACTCCCTCTCAGCTAGGGAGAAATTCTATATGCATCATGTAATCACCGTAAGTACCCTGTCATCCCATCATATCTCATCTTTGCTCGACTCTATCTGCTGAAACATACTCGAATCTAAAGAAGAACAATCACAGGGGAGCTTCAACTACCACCCTCTATCCATCGAGGAGCCACTTGCTAACACCTGGAATCATTGCCAGCGGGGAGCCAATCCTATCATCTGAGAAACCTCTAACAGCGGGGAGCCAATGCTATCACCTGGGAAACCTCTACCAACGATAAGCCAATGCTACAACCCGAGAAATTCTGCCAGCAGGGAGCCAATGCTACCACCCGAAAACTCTGATAGCAGGGAGCCAATGCTACAATCCGGGAAATTCTACTAATGCTACAATTTGGGAAACTCTGCCAATGCTACTACTCGAGAAACTCTGCAAGCGGGAAGCCAATGCTACAACCTGGGAAACTCTGCGAACGGGGAGCCAATGCTACAACCCAAGAAACTCTGCCAGCGAGGAGCCAATGCTACGACCCGAGAAACACTGCCAGCAGGGAGCCATTGCTACGACCCGAGAAACTCAAACAAGCTTCCCAACATGACCCAAAAGAGTCAAGTGGTAGAACACCTTTTGAGCGGGATGCCACTTACCATAAATAATAAGGATCGCGCCTAACTCAAGCAGCGAGCACCCATTGGCCAGATAAATGCCAACTGGGGTATACTCTGCATAGACCAAGATAGTGGTGCAACATCTTCGACCCTGTGGTTGACAGATAGGGGTGACACCCTATTGTCCAGAGATCCCTCAACCCCAAGAGCTCTACATCTCAATTCCTCACCCTGGGAGCTCAAACAGGGGGGGAAGAGTCGGCTCAATGTCCTCTGTCAACCAGAACCCTTGTTCGGAAGGGTCACATCAATCCATGCTACAATCTACTCATCAATAGAAGTATGACGAAATCCAGTGTATCCATATAGACTCATATCTCTGTAAGTATATCTCATACCACAATCCTTCTTATGCTTAATCACCGAAGGTCCGCTACCTATCAGGAATAGATTGTCAATATATAAAGTCAAAGTCAAATTCATACCTTGGACCAGTTTGCTTCTTGAGATATTAAAGCTAATGTCCCAAACATCTTTCTTCATAGTTGATTCTTTGGCCATACTATCCTTCCAAACTTGTTCTCTCACTACTCTAATATCTTGTTCAGAATTATCATCAGACTTGATCCCGTTAAAGGGGAATGGTCCTTTGGACTTCCTTTTATTTATGTTCCATATCTTACTCTGATGATTGTGTCATCAATTTTTGCTAGAAGAGGTCTTCTTCCAATGACTCTATGTAGTCCTCCCACTCTAAATCCAAAAGTAAAGGAATCTTTCATATGGGATCCCTTCAGTTACAAGAGAACCTTTCCATTAATGAAGGTTATTCTCATTCCATTTTCTTCCAAGGCAGAAATAGATATCATGTTCTTCTTTAATTCTGGAACATACATTACTTCATGAAGAATAATAGATTTTCCATAGTCCAAATCAAATTTGACAGTACCAAAGCCCATCACTGAATATGTAGAGTTGTCCCCGACAATAATCTTCACCAAGTAATTGTCAATACGAGCATAGGCTCTGGGTGCTTGCTGCAAACTGCTAATGAGAGACTTCTTCTCCTGTACATCAAACCTTTGATATTGATCGTACATACTTCCTCCTTTTACCTTTCAAAGTTAATGTCCCAAACATCTTTCTTCATAATTGATTCTTTGGCAATAGTATCCTTCCAAACTTGTTCTCTCACTGCTCAAATATCCTGTTCAGAATTATCATTGGACTTGATCATGTTAGAGGGGAAGGGTCCCCTCGACTTCCTTTTATTTCGGCGCCATATCTTACTCTGATGATTGATGTCATGAATCTTTGCTAGAAGAGGTCTTCCAATGACTCTATATAGTCCTCCCACTCTAAATCCCAAAGTAAAGGAATATTTCATATGGGATCCCTTCAGCCAGGAGAGAACCTTTCCATTAATGAAAGCCATTCTCATTCCATTATCTTCCAAGGCAGAAATAGACATAAAGTTCTTCTTTAATTACAGAACATACATTACTTCATGAAGAATAATAGATTTTCCATAGTCCAAATCAAATCTCACAGTACCAAAGCCCATCATTGAATATGTAGAGTTGTCCCCAAGAATAATCTTCAAACCAGTCTCCCTCTCAACCAGATTTGGGAGAATTTCCTTATACTCAGTAAGGTGTGTAGAAGCCCCACTATCAACCAGCCAGAGATTGTACGAATTCAGACGAGAAGAACTAGAGAGGGCTGAAATAAGAATGTGTTCAGATTGGATAGCAACTATGTTACTTTCATACTTGGAGTTTCTTGACTTCTTTTGAGGACAAGGGCTTTCTTCACGATCATTTGGAGTATCTCTTCTTTTTCGATGATCTCTCTCTCTTCTATCATCTCACCTTCTTTTATCATCACTTCTTCTTCGATCATCGCTTCTTCTATCATCATACATGTTGTTGTAGTAGCTTCAATCAGATCTTGGACAATCTTTCTTTTTCAAACAGTCTCGGGCATACTGACCATGCTTGTGGCAATTGAAACATTCGACATTGCTTAGTCTTCTATAAGAGTCACTTGAATCGGGAGAGGACCTTTTTGATTAGATGATCTTCCTTTTCCCCTTTTTCCTTTGATCTTGAGTAGCAAATGTAGCAGGTTCTTCTTCTCCATGCTTTTGAATTCTCCCTCTTGAAGGCCATTCTCATTCCATTATCTTCCAAGGCAGAAATAGATAACAAGTTCTTATTTAATTACAGAACATACATTACTTCATGAAGAATAATTGATTTTCCGTAGTCCAAATCAAATCTAACAGTACCAAAGCCCATCACTGAATATGTAGAGTTGTCCCCGAGAATAATCTTCAAACCAGTCTCCCTCTCAACCAGATTTGGGAGAATTTTCTTATACTTGGTAAGGTGTCTAGAAGCCCCACTATCAACCAGCCAACTATTGTACGAATCCAGACTAGTAGAACTAGAGAGGATTGAAATAAGAATGTATTCAGATTGGATAACAGCTACGTTACTTTCATACCTGGAGTTTCTTGACTTCTTCTGAGGACGAGGACTTTCTTCACGATCATCCGGAGTATCTCTTCTTTTTTGATAATCTCTCTCTCTTCTATCGTCTCACCTTCTTTTATCATCACTTTTTCTTCGATCATCGCTTCTTCTTCTATCATCATACATGTTGTTGTAGTAGCTTTGATCGAATCTTGGACAATCTTTCTTTTTCAAACAATCTCGGGCATACTAACAACCACTTGTGTCAATTGAAACATTCGACATCACTTAGTCTTCTATAAGAGTCCCTTGAATCAAGAGAGGACCTTTTTGATTAGATGATCTTCCTTTTCCCCTTTTCCTTTGATCTTGAGTAGCAAATGCAGCAGGTTCTTCTTCTCCATGCTTTTGAATTCTCCATCTTGAAGTCATCCTAGATTCTTCTTGGGTGAGCTTTCCAAAAAGTTCATCAAATGATGGAAAATTGGTGTTGTTGCTATAATGGTAGTAATGAAGGTTTCCCAAACAGGAGGGAAACCTCTAAGAGTCATAATAACCAATTCCCTGTCAAGTACAGTTTCTCCAACTCTCTACAATTGATTTTTAAGATGAGAGATCATCATGATATATGATTGCACAATCTCTCTTTTATTCATTTTCTTGTCTTTCCGTTGATCTTTCCAAGTGATGATTTCATTCAAATTGTTGACTTCATACAAGTCAACCAACTTATCATACATATCCTTAGACTTATTCAAATTCCCAACATAAGCATGTAAATGATCTTGTAAACCATCAGCAATAATTTGTTTTGTTTTTAACACACCTTTATTATGCTTGTTCTTAACAGTGGAAGCATTCTCTGGAGGCTCAAGAACTTTTCCTTCAATGAATTCCAAAAAACCATAGTTATCAGCTATGATTTCCAACCTAACCTTCCATGCGAGAAAGTTTGATGAATCACCCAACTTCTCATGTTCCTTGAAGAATGAGGAAGACATCTTGACTTGATTACATAGACTCCTTCAACTTTCCAAAGATGATTGCTTCAACTCTTGTCTCTTTATGGGTTTGTCCTTCACCTTAGCTCTGATACCATGTTAATTTTTACACTACTCTATTCGGTATCAAATAATTTAGCTTGATTCAATTCTTCAATTAGCAATCTTTTCAACAGCTATTAATTATGCCATTCATCAATAGTAATTGAAGATAGAACAGTAAATGCAATGACAAATAGGAGACAAATCAACACATCAACAAGAGACACTAGTTAGGTCAAAAAACCCCACAAGGGGGAAAGCCCTTTGTAATTCTTCTTCTATTAGATTGTCATAAAAAATTTAGCAGAGAATACAATGAGCAATATCTATCAACAAGAGACAAAGTCAA
This sequence comes from Pinus taeda, assembly GCA_000404065.3. Classification (NCBI taxonomy): domain Eukaryota; kingdom Viridiplantae; phylum Streptophyta; class Pinopsida; order Pinales; family Pinaceae; genus Pinus; species Pinus taeda. The sequence continues at coordinate 40,074 of APFE031041038.1, forward strand.
AGGTTTTGACTATCAACTAAGTCAACCAACCATAAATCCAATATACTAATGATGAAAATCCAAATCTGGTCAACTGTCTCAAACCTGCAATTTTGTCCAAGTCAACAGTAGTCAAAGTCTACCCTAACCAGTCCACACAGTCAATGGTCAACCCTCCAATTAACTTTGTTAAAGCAGCAATAAATGCGACCTTGAATGTTGATCAAGTTTAGCCCAAAACAGCCAAAGATATCCCTGTCAAAATTGGTCAAAGGAGAGACAGAAAGTTGTCATGATCTGCAATTTCCTACGGTCAAACTGCCTAGATTTTCTCGGACTTAGTGCCAGTCAACTAGGCCTCTGAAAACTGAAATTTCCACACTCAAAGCAAGTCAAAACATGAAGGCGAACTCGATCAAACTATGGTCAAAATCTGCAATTTCCTGCGGTCAAAGTGCCCAGAGTTCCTCTGTTTTTGTGCCAAAATTTGCGGCCTGCCAAGACAGAAATACCCTCAAAAGATCAAACCAAAATTTAGCCCAGAAAATCAAAGTCAACACTAGTCAAAGTTTCAGTTTGGTTCAAATTTCGTCCACCTAAAATTTTGTCCTTCTTTTCCAGCCTACACATGTGAAGAGACCTTATAATATGTCACGAGGGCTTCACTCAATGAACCTCTAACATATCACATGCATTCATGGCATACTAAATAATACGCCTTATTTGACTACATATTGGAAAATATCTCAAAAAACACATTATTTAACCCCCTACCAATACAAACCCAATGCACCTTCCCAATTAAAAAGCCCCTATTTTCACTAGATATTGTAGGTATCCTTTTTTTATTAACATTTTGTATACCCCTTTATATTTTTTCATTAACTTTGAGCTCCAATTTTTATACCTTCCAATATAAAAACCCTTTAACCCCTAATATATGCTTAATATATTATGTCATTTTTCCTCCATATATATCCCTCAATATGAACCCACGAGTTATGGTATTTCTCTCCCAGTGAAGCCCTCGTGCAATTTGTACAAACCAATGAGGAGATGAGTTGTGAGTTGATGTGTGTCCAAATGAGTTGGAGGTCACTTGTACTTACAGGCGTTGGGGGAGGGTTGATTAGTCTCTCTAGGCCGACTTGACAATTTGTGCAACTGTGGGCTTTACTTCAAAAAACCACTTTCCCTTGTCCAAATCAAGTGCTTCAAAAGTCAAAATTGGTCCTCTCGAAAAGAGGGATCTAGTCCCATGGTTGGAATTTCTCATTAAGCTGCCAAAAATTAACAGAACTGCTCTTCTTCCTCCCAAGCCAACACCAATCAAATTGATTGCTACTTCTCTGTTTTCGATTTGTCTTCAATTTCGGCCTCTCATTTCAGCCCTGCAATTTTCGGCCTACCAGTAACTACAACAATTGCACGTGTGTGAGTTGATGGGGCAGATTTGAGAGGCTTTCTCCTTTGTTATACTTGGACAATTCTTCTTGTAGCTTCAGCCAACAATAATATTATTTTCTTGGATTTTATCTCGGCTTCTTTAGGGGCTGCAAAACCCTACTACATAAACCCTAGCTGTAGTCCCACGTGTGTCCCAGAATGGCAGAATCCATCTCCAAAAACTTCGCTTTTCTCCTTGTTCTCTCCGCTGCTCAAGAGACTTCTTTTCTCCCTTTCCTAAAGGGTGTTTTGACTCTAAAATATTTTTTTTTACAATATGTAACATGCCCCAAATGGGTGTTTCATACATGACAATGACCTAGAAGCTCTCAATGGGAGCTTGATATAAAATAAATTTCCTTGAGCATGAAACCCATGCCTCAAGATCAACAATAATAAATTTATTTTTCTCATTACATCAATTTCATAAAATCATGATTGCATATGTCATTATGAAGACTAAACCTAGTTGCATATTTCAACACTCCTACCTATAACTACAACGATTGCACATGTGTGAGTTGATGGGGCAGATTTGAGAGGCTTTTCTCCTTTGCTATACTTGGACAATTCTTCTTGTAGCTTTAGCCAGCAATAGTATTATTTTCTTGGATTTTATCTCGGCTTCTTTAGGGTCTGCGAAACCCTACTACAGAAATCCTAGCTGCAATCACACGTGTGTCCCAGAATCTGTCTCCAAAAAACTTCGCTTTTCTGCTTGTTCTCTTCGCTTGTCAAGAGGCTTCTTTTCTCCCTTTCCTTGAGGGTGTTTTGACTCTAAAATAATTCTTTTACAATATGTAACATGCCCCAAATGAGTGTTTCATACATGACAATAACCCAAAAGCTCTCAATGGGAACTTGATATAAAATAAATTTCCTTGAGCATGAAACCCATGCCTCAAGATCAACAATAATAAATTTATTTTTCTCATTACATCAATTTCATAAAATCATGATTGCATATGTCATTATGAAGACTAAACCTAGTTGCATATTTCAACACTCCTACCTGTAACTACAACGGATTGCACATGTGCGAGTCGATGGGGCAGATTTGAGAGGCTTTTCTCCTTTGTTATACTTGGACAATTCTTCTTGTAGCTTCAGCCAGCAATAATATTATTTCTTGGATTTTATCTCGGCTTCTTTAGGGTCTGCAAAACCCTCCTGCAAAAACCTTAGCTGCAATCACAAGTGTGTCCCAAAATCTGTCTCCAAAAAACTTCGCTTTTCTCCTTGTTCTCTTCGCTGCTCAAGAGGCTTCTTTTCTCCCTTTCCTTGAGGGTGTTTTGACTCTAAAATAATTTTTTTACAATATGTAACATGCCCCAAATGGGTGTTTCATACATGACAATGACCTAGAAGCTCTCAATGGGAGCTTGATATAAAATAGATTTGCTTGAGCATGAAACCCATGCCTCAAGATCAACAATAATAAATTTATTTTTCTCATTACATCAATTTCATAAAATCATGACCAAACCTAGTTGCATATTTCAACACTCCCAATTAACTAGGGAGGTATTCATAATCCATACAAGGTACTTACACATCCTCAATATGAAGAATTCTCATAAGAAAAGTCGGATTGGTAACCCATCTATATAGAATTATATCATACAACATTGTCACATAGCAAGGCCTTGACTAATAGCTCTATCTCTCCACAAGATCAGAGCACAACACTAGTGAGACCAATGATTTATAAACACCTTCATCGTTGTCTCTCAAGGAACATTCCCCACAGGGTGTTCACAGGGTACGCCCTTCTAAGACTATTCTTATCTTGGATTCCCAGTCCTCAAAGAATATTGGTCCTCTATGATTACTCTTATCTTGGATGCCCTACCACATCCTCAAAGCCAGATGTTTACCCAATCCTCCATTCTTTCTTCCCAAGTGAAGACAAGATTGGCGTGTCTATCTCTCCCTCTCAACTAGGGATGATATACCTATTCCAATGAAGGAATATAACCATTCCTATAAAAGGAATGTACCCAAGCTCCCTCTTAACCAGGGACTTGTCCAAGCTCCCTCTTAACCAGGGACTTGTCCAAGCTCCCTCTTAGCGTAGGCACTTGCTTCTAGGCTCCCTCTCAACTAGAGACCTGTTCCTAGCAACAACTCTTTATTTATTGGTGGAGATCATAGGACCTTTAGCTGCTTGTAGCGCTCCTCCATTCAATGTCATGAATTTCCTTTTAATATTATGGAGCCTTCATCTTTTGGGACTTCTTTGTAGGGCATTCGTCATCCATCACTTTCCTTCTCGAACCATGTCAGTTATGTCATCCTTCCTTTCATTGGAAAGTGTTCTACTAGACCATATCTGGCTTTTCTTCACACTGCTACTTTTTCCATATGATGTCTTCTTTAAGATCTTCCATCCCATCACATGATTTACTAGTTGTGGGTAACTTCCACAGATCTCTTTTGGTAGCCTTGTATCAACCCATCCAAATATTGTTGAAAATTAAAAATGAGCATCATATCAAAGATTACCTTTTGTGATGGCTTTTCATCACGACATATGCTTGTTGTAACATTAACATCTTGCACCCATATATATTGACACATCTCCAAGATATTCATTTGTCAAGGGTCTTCTTTCTTTTCGGACTTTTCCCAGGTCTTCATTCCTTGACCCATGCATTCATGCATTCTTTCAATGAAAGAGATCCCTTTTCTTTGATCATACTCATGAGGTAGAGTATCTATGCCTGTTATTTGCAACTATATAATGACATGACTTATCTTATCAAACATATGCATACATACCTCTTTCCTTCTTTTTGGTCATTTAGGCTTCCTTCAGTAACTTCCTTTCCTTGATTGAAAGTATTTTAACCATCTCGACATGTTGCATTCCTTTGTCATCATACCCTCATTCTTTCAAACAATGAATCCCACTCAAAATGGAATTCTCAACGAGACATTTGCTTCTTCCACGAAATGAATCTTCTAATGAAGATTCCAACAAAGGATCCTGATTATCCTCATCTTGCAAACGCCCCTTTTTTAATGATGTATGATGAGCTCTATGCTAGATGACTCTCTCTTCTACCCATAAGTACTACTTATGCTTCTAGTGGGGTTTGCAAGAGCTACCTCCTTCTAATTGTGAGTGTCATAGACTTCTACTTTAGCTATCTTTCAATCTTCTTATGTTGATGTCAAGAGCTCTTGTTTCAAAGGTACGTAATAATGATGTCATTTCTTAAAAGATGCATCATGTTATAATACTTTTCCTTTTTTCACTGCCAAGGTGAAGCCCTTTTTCATCCCTCTCTCCATCTTGCTAGGATCTAGACATCCATAGTCATACAAGTTCCTTCTTCCATCATGTTTTCAAAGTTTTAGCCCATCCATCTTTACTTCTTGTACCTGTAATATTTATTGACAAGCACCCCAAGCAAAGTATACGATACCTAGAACATGATGCCAAGATTTTTAGGGTTTTCATGCAATCAAAAGGCCAACCTAGCGCTTCTAAAATTCACACCCTATATCAGAATTTATTCCCTCTATGTCATGCCAGGGTTTATCCCTTCCCTAGATTTTTAAGAGACCCTAGAATCATATTTTCAACCCTAAAACATATAATATACCAGACATACCTTATGGTTACTTACCTTTCCTGAGATGACTTGCAATTCTGGATACCATCTTCATTGATGTGAGGTATTCTTCACTGTACTCATTAGTTCCTTCATTCAAGTATATGATTGCCACAAAGCCCCTGATTACTGACCTTCGATCAATGTTTTTACAACTTCACAGGTCTTCACGCAAAACTAATAGCTACAAGTGTAACAATGTCTCTAGTGATGGTACAGTTCCAACATTTGCTTGATGACTTGGAGTGCTTCAGGTTTGCTTCCTTAGTCCATTCAAATGTCAGAGAACATATATGAGGTTGGTGACTACATCTTTTGTGCCACATGAACTCGGTCACCACAGGATTTGAACTTATGAATAAAGAAGAGTAATGGTGTCACAAGGACACATCTTGAAGATGAGATCTATGCTATCACGGAGAAAGAGAGATCTCGGAATCTCGAATCTGTAGTTGATACTGTAGGTTTTACTTCATGGAGTTGTGCAAATAATCTGGACATTTGCTTTTCTTTGCTATGAATTATGCTTTCAAAGGATCTTGATGGTAGACTACAAGATTTTTGTCTACAATTTTGACCTTCCCTCTAGCAATTTGACTGAGATTTTTGGCCCTTTCTATTGCTATACGTGTGACAAGAATATGGTAAGGAATGACTCTAACTTTCTTTGCTTAGACAGCGACTCTCCCTTCAAGATCTTGGCTTGATTATCAATGCTTCTCTCATTCTTTTGTAGCTCCTTGATCTGACTATAACTCGATCTTGTTGTATGTGAAATGATGCCCTATATGTATGCATGCCTTTATGAAATATAGCCCAGTGTTTTTGTTCCACCTTGTAGTTAATTAGTTTTTTTGAAGGTTAGGCTTCTTAGTTGTCTTTATAATGGATCTAGTAAAGGAATTGGGCCTAGAATTTGATCGAGTCTGCTTGGAGATGTTCTTGAACTCGACCCTTGACTAGCTCTTCTTGAGGATTCAATGTTCTCCCTAATGTCTTGTCCTTTATTTGATTCTTCTTTCAGTGCTTCAATCCTCGAGCGTCCTTTACTAAGTTGTCTTTCCTTTCCTTTTCTAGTTACCTTCGCTCTAAAACCATGTTGAGAAATCTAGGGGCAACAAGCGTAGGTGATTTCTCTTATAACGATAACTGCTTGCAAAAACTTTTTACTTTACTTCATTAGCTTTTTCTTTCATGTGTTTCTTATTAGTGTTTTCTTCATCAAACAGCTACCAAACCATAAAGAATAATAAGACAAACGACACAAGATATAGGTGATCACTCAGGGCCAAAACTTCTCCAATCTTGAGAGGAAAACCCACAAGAATTCTTCTTCTCATGGAATCTTCAATTAATGAATTCCAATACCTAGACCCTTGACAAAGAACCTCTCCAAGACCAAGTCACAAAACTTCCTTGAACTGCTCTTCTTCCTCCCAATTCAACGTTGGTCAAACTAATTGCTACTTCATTGTTTTCGGCGTCTCTTCAATTTTGGCCTCTCATTATAGGCTTGCAATTTTCGGCCTACCTATAACTACAACCATTTCACACATGTCATCTAATGGGGCAGATTTGAGAGGTTTTTCGCCTTCACTATACTTGGACACTTCTTCTTGTAGCTTCAGCCAGCAATAATATTTTTTTCTTGGATTTTATCTTAGCTTCTTTAGGGTCTGCAAAACCCTACTGCAGAAACCCTAGCTACAACCACACGTGTGAGTGGAATGGCCTAGAATCTATCTCAAAAAACTTCACTTTTCTCCTTGTTCTCTTCGTTGCTCAAGAGGCTTCTTTTCTCCCTTTTTCGCACATCTTCCTTTACAAGGATGCTTAATGGATGATCTCTTTAAGTGAGGTCAAGTCCTCATTTATATAGTTTTCACACCCATGCTTTTAGGTTGACTCCTCTTCATCCTAGGCCGACATATCATCTTGTGTAGGTTGATTACTTCTTTAGAAGAACAACTTGCTTGTAGCATTTGGACAAGGTCTTGGAGGGTCTTTTGACTCTAAAATAAATTTCTTTACAATATGTAACATGCCCCGAATGGGCCTTTCATACATGACAATGACCTAGAAGCTCACAATGGTAGCTTGACCTAAAATAAATTTCCTTGAGCATGAAACCCATGCCTCAAGATCAACAATTATAAATTTATTTTCTCATTACATCAATTACATAAAATCATGATTACATATGTCATTATGAAGAACAAACCTAGTTACATATTTCAACAATGGAGAGGGTGGAGACGCACCATACAACAGCACAAGATTAAGCGTGGCATCTCAGTGAGGAGTATGATACTCTAGTGTCTTGGGTCCGAGGAAGGAGGCAGCAAGGAGATCCAAATCAACAAGGAGGGCTTGATTAGCTAGTTAAGATCCAATTGTTGTACATGTATTTCCTCAGTCTGGCCATTATCCCAAAACAAAAGCCCAAGTAGGTTTTGAATATTTTAATGATGAATTGATTTGATTGGGTAGAATGTGTCATTGTTTTGTGACATTGGTTGTGTTTTTGCTTCTGCTAATTAATGTTGATAACCTAGCTATGTGTTCGTTTAGTAGATCTATAATATGCTAGGACAATGGATTGTTGGGTGCTAGGTTTGTAGGAAAATTTAACAAGAGGCACTCTCTTGAGGACATTATCTATAGTTATCAGGTATAGACATCTACATTATATCAACGAATTCACATCAAGCAACTAACTTATTACTTCACATTTAGGAGAATAAAAAAGCTAAGTAAATACCTAGGTAAATACATGAAACATAAACCCTAAATTTGCATCTTAATCAAGAAGATCTTCAATGTTGCATTATCACTTTCCTTGGGATGAATGTGCCTTGAGTGTCCATGTACAATCCATGTATGGTTTTTGAGTCATCACAAATCTCATAGGTAAATTGGTCATGCACAACCTTATCCTGCAATCAAACCCACACCCAACTTCCTCTACAAATTTTGGCAACACCATGTTAGTGTTGAATGTTGCTTTTCACCCTAAACCATTAATTGTTGCAACAATTTCTTAATAAAAATAGAAAAGATGCAATGGCAAGCACACATGTTTTAATGCAGAGAGTTTACCCTAGAAACACAAAACTAGAAAAACGAGAAAGATTTTCTAGTATATTATCTTTACGATATTACAAACACAATTGTATATCTTGTGACATTCATAAGCCTCCAATCAATTAATGCTTGATTAGAATACAATGTTATAGATCTAACCCAGAAAATATATGAGAATAGAAATAAACCCAATAAATAAAAAGATATGAATATAGATAGAAATGATTCACTTTATTAATATCAAACCCTTAAGATAGGGCAACACCATACATTCACTCCTTAAGAAAGGAGAACACTCCACAAGCCATATGTCTGTTCATACAGTAATCTTTGACATCTCTCCATGTGGAGCCTCTAGCCTCTATATAGGCCTCATACGTACAATACCATGGGTCATTACCATGGTTCCCTCATACCATCAAACTAATACCATGGGCCCATTACATTATTACTAACTACTTGTGGTCCCTTACATAATGGTTAACCACCTTATTTATTACTATGGCCCAACTCTATTATTAATTTTACCTTGGGTACCTCCCCTTTATACCCCATATTCCCCCCTAGGTATATAACATTCACCCCCCTAGATGTTTCGTCCCCGAAACATGAAGAACAAATAATAAGATCTAACAAAAAGAGTAGTCCACTCGGTACCATGCACATGCATTAGCCATCCAAGAGAAAGGTGAACCCTCGATCTCACTGGTGTCTCGCTCGCTTGAGATGGAAGTTGACCGTGGTAGCTCTTCTGTGTTGATGTGTAGTAGGTGGATCTTCGCTCCTCTCTATCTATCCTGCGGGGGTTGTTGTCCTTGTGGCTAATTGGTTGCCATCTTGTTGGTTGTTGTCTTGCGGGGTGATGTGGGTGATGATATTTTGAAGTTTTAACCCACGGTGTCTTTTTCTTTAATTCACCCCTTACTGGAGCCTGACTATTATGTTGTGGTGCCCGTTGTGGTATCTTATCTTCCAATATTACTTCAACCACTGAGCCTTCATCTGATGTATCAGCACCTATAACCTTTCCTACTTCAGTCTCTGTTTGTGTTTGATTGTCGATCATCACTGGCTCATCATCTAATATGTCAGTCCCTAGAAAATCTTCTGCGTCAGCCTCGAACTCTACCTGTTTATTAATGGAAATATCTTACAATGTAATTTTCTTCTTTTTATACCAAAGCTTCAGGAATTTCTTCTGCACATTAATATTGATAGTACCCACAGATTCCATCCAAGGATATCCCAAAACAATATCCATATTATCCATCTCTGAAGTATAAAAATCACTATGCAACACATACTTATCCATAGAAATCTTCAAATCTTTATACACTTGAACATCCTCATCATCCACCTGTGTGTTTTCAATGTGTTTTGCTGGAACTTGCAATTTTTTTACCAAATTAACATTGATAAAATTATGCTTGCAACTAGGATTTATAGAAACAATGATCTTCTCTTTCTGAATCAATCCATGAACCTGCAATAAGGAGATACCAGCAGAAAATAATCCCTTAGGTTTCTTAGTTTCCTTCTTTCTTGTAAAAATAAAATCTTTGCTAGGTTGTGTCTGTCTGTGTGAGCTTATCCACAAGATTAGATTTACAGTCAAAGTGGTCACAAATAGATTTTGTGAACATCTCCCAAGTAGTTGCCCTTGGATGGCATTTTTGATGACACTGCCACCATTGCCATCTTTCGTGGTCTAAGTACATTTTTCCCACACTCAGCTGAGTCGCATCATCATAGATGTAATTCAATTTGAAATATTTCACCATTTGTGCTAGCCATTTGGCTGGATGAGAGCCATCAAATTTATACACGTTTCTCTGATCTAGGCCCGCCATCACAAAAATTTTAGCGAAAATTTGAAATGGCCACAATTCCGTCAATATTGCTCAGAATCCCTATTATGACCTGTTTTTGGAAATGGAACAACCATTCTGCATCTGCCCATGTGATAGAAATCTTGATCCAGGCACTGGAATTTCATATCTGTGTTGCAACTCTCCCACCATCACCAAAATTTCTGCAAAAAAGAGCTGATTTTAAATCAGTGATATCTCCCTCATCTAGACTCCGATTCGACTGATTTTTTTTTTGAATTGGGTATTTTTCACAAAGAATCCAAATCTGCAATTAGATTTTGCAGATCTTGCACTAGGACTCCAGATCTGCGCCGCAAACTCGCCACCCCGAAAAATTGTCTGCAACACCACTGATTTTTAAATCAGCGATATCTCCTTCATTCGGACTCCGATTCGACTGATTTTTTCTTTGAAATCGAGTGTTTTTCACAAAAAATCCAGATCTACAATTAGATTTTGTAGATTTTGCCCCAAAATGTATAGATCTGATCTGCAACTCGCCGCCCCAGAAAATTCTTGCAAAAAATAAAAATAAAAAATTCTCCACTTTTGCCCAAGAAAGTGCTCTGATACCACTTGTTATAGATCTAACCGAGAAAATATATGAGAATAGAAATAAACCCAATAAATAACAAGATATGAATATAGATAGAAATGATTCACTTTATTAATATCAAACCCTTAACGTAGGGCAACACCATACATTCACTCCTTAAGGAAGGAGAACACTCCACAAGCCATATTCCTGCTCATACAATAATCCTTGACATCTCTCCAGGTGGAGTCTCTAGCCTCTATATAGGCCTCATACATACAATACCATGGGTCATTACCATGGTTCCCTCATACTATCAAACTAATACCATGGACCCATTACATTATTACTAACTACTTGTGGTCCCTTACATGATATGGGTTAACCACCTTATTTATTACTATGGCCCATCCCATTATTACATTATTACCTTGGGTACCTTCCTTTGTACCCCATATTATCCCCCCTAGGTATATAACATACAATCGTAGTTCCTTAATTAGAACTATAGAATTGTGTTTTGAACCACCATGTGCCACAAATCCGCCAAAATCAAAAACCATGTGCTGAAAACTGCCAAAATGAACACAAAATACTGCCCAATTTTATTTTTATTTTATTATCTATTAACAAGGGGTATAAACAAGAGGGCTCCCCTTTGCAAACCGCTGGGAAATAAGAGCTACCACCCTCCTTCCCCTTGCTACACCTGGCACAACAAATCATGCATGTGGCTAGTCATGCAAAGAATATAACAACACATACCCAACAGTTAGGTCACTATCCCTCAAGTTTCCCTCAACATTATATTATTCCAATAGGGTCATTTTATAGCATTTACGTAATGTTATGGTTATGTCCCTATGGATTTGGAGAAGTACTACCAAGTGCCATTCCCAATGTGCTAGGTTTGCACCCTGAGAGATTTGATCCCAACATTATTCTTCGTGTCTAACTTGTCGGGTTCTTTGGGATTTGGCATTCATATGTTCACATACCTTAAGTAGGGTTGGGAAACTTTGCCCTGGAGGTTGATGTAGCTAAAAGAAAAGAAAAAGCATATCATGGCCACAACAAAACAAAAGAAAGAAAATCAAAATGCAAAAGATGGTTGACACATACAAATTAGCATGTGGGCAAAAACCTAGCATGAGCTCTACATTCCTCATATGGCCATCACCGGGGTCTTGACCACATGATGCTCCATTACATCAAAAAGGAGCCTTTACATGTCCCAACCCTAATGAGCAATGAACTGACTCATCTTAAGGGGTGATAAAATAGTTATATCCTAAAGAATAGTCAAGAATAAGTAAAAGGTGCACAAGAGGGTTGCAATAATCAAGCCAAGCAGGTAACTCATGCCTCCATAGTTTCTCCCTCTTTTACATACATAAACTTAAGATGTGGACACCCCACAAGTTGGTCCCCTTAATCTTGGCACTTCGCCATGAAGCCTTTTTCCCTTTCATTACACATTATTTACGAAGAACACCTATTAATTAAAGGGTTGACCTTGGAACTGTTACTTTCCCTTGAGGGTTGGAAGCACCTAATAGGGTTGGCTATTAGCCACCTCAACCAAGGTAAGGAACACCTTTATGGGACTTGGTCTAGTTACATATCGAAAAGTGATCCTTGTTTTAAGTATTAACATGCCCTTAACATTGAAGTTTCTTCCACTTAGATGTGTGTATGATCTTAGTCTCTAATGGATGGTTGCTTTCACTTGAGTCCATGTTCTTTTTGTCAAGTGGTCCATAGCAGCCCAAGCCTTGAGAGCACTCACTCCACAGGTACCCAGGTTTTTCAAAGAAGTACATGGCCTTAGCAGATAGCATTGAGATAGTGGAGCCTCTTGACAACATGTGAAGATGTTACATGTACCAAAGTACCTTCAGGACGTAAGACGTTGGTCAACTTTGAACTAGCTTCGAGGATTCTTCATGATGACACCACTAGACCTAGTATGCCCCCAGGCTGGCCTTAACAAAACCTGATGGACAAGAGTTGATTTAGAGTCCAGCTAAGGATGGTCTCCCATTAAGAGACTATGGAGCGCTTGTTGTACCATAGAAATCCCTCTAGAGAAGGAGGCCTTATTTGACAATCAAAGACCCGTACCACGTGATGGCACCACCCTAGGTGCAATTGCAGCCCCAGAAGAGGATTTGAGGTGAATTTATGGACAATCCCTCAAACTTTGGATCATCCAAGAACTTTCACACATTTGAACACCTCAGCACACCTTGGCATGGAATTTGGAGCCCTTATTAGGCATGGCATCAACATTTAGAGAGGCTACAGCTCACACGTGCGGGTGATTATGGTCTATTTTGTCATTAGCTAGTGGGTTGCTTAATTAGGATTTGAGGTAAACCTCATATAAGTAGAGGTTACCTTCATTTCATTTGTGTCATCACTCGTGGATCAATTGGGCCCTCTTATAGATTTCAGCCTAGCTTAAATTTGTATTGTATCTTGTGCAAATGTGATATATTGTGGAGTTTTTGCCTATGGAGCTATTCTATTGTTTTGGAGATGTCATTTTAAAGCAATAAAGAATTGTTCATGCATCTATCTTGTAAGTTTTCTTTGTATTGAAATTTATTTTGTGGTTATTGCATGGAATGGGCATTATCTAGGATTTCTATGTGCTAGTTATTATTGAAAAAATTTCAATGGAATCTTAGCAATGGCATTGTACGTGTTACCCATTGTAGAGTTTGTATGACAATCCCATGAGTGATTCTTCATGATAAGCTCTCCTAATTGCCTTTGCTCCCTTATAAAATGATAGCTAGGATTTGAAACTAGGGATTCTTATTCCCTTACTACTTGCCATTGTTTAGTATTTTCTCCTAAGTAGCCCTCCCTTAGACTCCATCACCATCACTCAAGGTCAAGGCACTAACCTTATTCACATTGTTGATCATACCAAAAATTATCTCCAACTCACATTTTTACCCCCCTAAATCTGATTTTCAACCTCTTCACGAAAGTTGCTAGGCTAGAGTTAGGGTTAAAATTCAATTAGGGTTGATTGTCTTCCCTTGTGGAGGGATTCAATAATTGGTTGTGAGATCATTGCCTCAAAATCAACCTCTTCCTGTAGGTAATCTCTCTATTTCAAGGCTAATGTCCTTTTCCCTAGGCAACTTTTGCCCTACCTAAACCCTAGTCTTGCCATAGACTTCAACTTGGGGCTTGTTGTGCCACAAATTGATCATACTTATCCATTTCAAGCCTTTACTTCGCCTTGTGATCCTAGGTGAGCCTGTTGACATTGCCTATTCTTAGGCCTTAGGTCACTTTGTGCCCTAATTAGGTATTTTGGAGGGAATACACACATTGCTTTGTTTGTGCTAGTTAAGCCTCGTTCTTAAGTCAAGTGTCTCTCCTTGACCTATCCTTGTCACCTCTAACCCTTGGACTTGACATATCCTTTAAGTGACCTAACATAAGGAAGCCTCCCTTGTGGTGCAAATCCACTAAAGACCAGGAGGTAGTGGTAGTGGTGACAGTGGACCACACCTCATAGTGTTGTCACTTGATCTAGCTTTTGTGTTGTGAGCTCTCCTCACAAGGCCTACAAGATTTTGAGGCAACATCTTCTAGCACCATTGTCGGGGAGAAGTTGAGTCAACCTCCTCGATATTTGAAAACTAAGCTTCACCTTATTTGAAGAGAACATTTAAGACAGCAAAATAGATTCTCTTCTAGCAACTCTTGAAACTAATCCAATCAAGACCCTTAGTAGTTCTTCTGACGATACCATAGCTCCAAGAAAGATGAAGACCACCCAAAAAATTGTTGAAGCAGCTATATCCCCCATTGTCCCTAAAAGTCGTGTTGTTAAAAGTCTCTTTGTAGACAACACCACCCCTAAGACCATGGATAAACTATGGCTCATAGCTACATTTAGGCGATTGGATGCAAGCCAATTCCTTGAAGCTTTGCATCCTTTACCTAAGGAATATTATGAATGGTTGCCTAAGCTCAATGGTACTGATGCAACCAATGTAGAGAAATGCATGCATGAGTTTTACTGGGCAGTGAGTGTTAAACTAATCATGGAGGAGGATGTAGTGATGATGCTCTTTTCCTTGACTTAAGAAGAAGTGTTAGGGATTGGTTCTTTAGCTTACCACATGGTAGCATCAATAATTGGGATACCTTTCACCAAACCTTCAACAAGAAATTGGGCACAACCAAGGAAGGAATTATCCTTCTTGAGAAGTTCCTTCAAGCTACCAAAACTGAGAAAGAAATTGGTAAGGAATTTACCCAAAGATTTCAAAACCCTAATTGGTATAAGTCAACTAACAACACAATCCTTCATAAGTATGTGAGATCACTCCATGGGCATTTGACATGCGCCCTCCAAGACAAAGTGCCTAAATCCTTTGTAGAGGCAAAAGTCCTAGCTGTTGAGATAAGCAAAATATAAATGTTGTCAGGATTGATTTGTTCAACTGTCTAAGGGTTCAAATTGAACATAAAGCTAAGCCTAGTGCTCAGGTGGACCGTGCCTTGCAAGCATCTGCCCATAAATTCGATAAAATTACTAATGAGTTAATGCAAGCGCAGATCACATTGATGAACAAATTGGCCATGATGGAGAGAGAAAGGTGATCTTACCCAAATTTCCCTCCTAAACCACAATTCAATAAAGAGAAACCTTTCAAGAAGAGAGCTACTGAGGGAGACCGCGCTAATTAATAGAGTGTTTCAAACACCCTTGCCCCAACCAATTTGGTGGGACAAGAAGAATCTCCATGGTGCCAACCTTGTAAGGAATACCACACTTAAGAAGAGTGTCCATACAATCAAGTGGAGCAAGAAGCCCCTGAGCACCTTAATATTGTCAATGATGGTACTCCATTCAATATCTTGCTTGGAGATTCCTATTTTCATCCAGAGCCTAATCAAGTCCATACTAATATTACTAATGATAAAGCTAAGTTGATCATGGTTGTGGAAAATAATGGGAGATTTAAAGGATTGCAATATTCAAGAAGAAATGCCAACCAAGGCCAAGCAAGTTCAAACATTGGCACTACATCCCAAAACAATTTCAAAATGGACCTAAGCCAAACCCTCAAAACTCTGATGTTTCTTTAGATGTTGATATGACTAATGTTTTGGCTAAGGTGAATGTACAAGTCCCTCTTTTGGAAATAGCAAAGTTTCCATCTCAAAGGAGGCAAATTAAGAAGGCTTCCAACATTGAAGAAAGGCCTAAGGCCCCTCTAGTCATCTTGCAAAACATGTATTTTGACAAGAAAAATGGAAGGCATGAACCATTTTTGTGATCCTTAGTGATCAATGATCTCATTTTAAATAATTGTATGCTTGATTATGGTGCCTCTGCCAATGTAATGCCTTTGAGGGCCATGCATCAAATAGAGATGGATATCACTAAGCCGTTACCACAATGTACGTGGTTTTGATTCCAAAATCTATACCTGTGTATAGCCTCATCAAGGATGTAAAAGTGGCTTTGGCGGCTAATAACGATATATATGTGTTGATGGATGTAGTAGTCATTGATGTGTCTGGTGCCCAAGGTATGTTGTTGTCAATAAAATGGTGTGTGTCTATTGGAGGGCATATACAAATGGACTTCTCATATGCCACCATACTAAACTATGATGGGACGCCATTGCTCTTGTATAGGGAACCACAAATGTCGGATCATGTAGAAGACATTGAACCTTTCCCATTCCATAAACCCATTGAGAAGACCATAATTAATAAGAATCAAACGAATGTGAGTCAAGACCATTCTCAAGGGCCACGAAAACAAGTAAGCCTCCCCTTTCACAAGATATTTGTCACATTAAAAATTCCACCAAGAGACAAACAATAACTATAAAGCAATGGATTCAAAGACTAAAGAAAAATTACCAAGTAGGTAACCTTGTTTTAATTAATAAGGACCCAATTCTTGTTAGGATCCATGGAAAGGTAGGTATGGGTTGTTTCTATATTGCTAAACTTGTTTTACCTTCACTAGTGAAAAGGGTGTCGCCTAACTTTGTTTGATGGAAACTAATTTAATTATGCATAGTAGTAAGTTGCATTAAATATTGTGTGAGCATTCTAAAATCGTGCATTCTCATATTATGTTTCATTATAGAATGGCTTGCATTTAGATAGAATTTATTTTTTGTATAAAATTTTATCATCATATAAAACATAGGCGATAACCAACACCTAGTGCACATGCTCCCAAACAAGTTGACTTGGATGTGAAGGTAACAAGTCTACAAGCCTAGGGATTGCTAGAGGTCTCATGAACTCATTGTTCGAGCATATGGATCATGCACTCTACGATAAGCTCAAGTCACTGAGTTGGAGTCAGATGTTACCCACCAAAATGGGTGACGCCATAGGAGAAAACTTTTCTCCTACATTTGATAACTACTCGAACAGCTAGCCAGCGCCTAATAGCCACTATTTGATGATGATATGCCATGTACCTCCACCATTTGCACCAGCCATGTGCCTCTCACCATCCGACATAAACACTTGGATGAAAATGGGTTGCTATTCAAAAGGTACTTTGATCATTTTTCTATCGAGTGCTTCTGCTTGTTCGTTTTGGGCATTTAGTGTGGATAAAGGGGTGAGTTGGAAGATTGATTGATCTTGAATATAATTTTTGCTCTCTTCTGCTTGTTTGTTTTGGGCATTTAGTGTAGATAAAGGGGTGAGTTGGAAGATTGATTGATCTTGAATATAATTTTGCTCTCTCACCCTACGAAGGGGGTTAATATCTAGCCCTAGTACAATGGGACCTCTGTTAAGGCCCTTAGGGTTCTAGGGGCACTATTTGGAAAACCATGATTGAGATAGTGTGTTCATTGTCCCTATTACCCACCATTTTGTGGGTGATATCCCATGGAAAAAAAAAATCTCCAAGATGGTCCTCAGCCTACAGCCCTTTGCAGCCAACAACTAGCTCGTTGTGCCATTTCTCCACCACCTGAGCCAGCCATGTGGTCCCTCAACCATTTGTCGTGATCGTATGTTTGAAGGTGGGCCTTCCAAGCCTAAAGGTATGCCTTGTCATTTGGTAATTGAATGTTGTACTTTACTTATCATGGAAACTTTTGGGCATAAATTAAAGGGGGGATTCGGCTGAAAGAATGGGCTAGGTTTTGTGCTTTTGTCCCATAGACCTCTTTTGGATGTTACCCTTGGATCCTAGTCTCGTGGGAGCTCCTTTACTGACCTTTGGGTTTTAGGGTGGTACTACATGTGAAACCCTGATTTTGGTTGCATGGTCTCGCTCCCTCATCCACATACATCACTCCCCTTCGATTCATTATAACCTCATTTCATCATTCTTCCCACCTGGGTCCACATTCCTTCATCGGGTCCACATAGGGTTAACCTCCCCTTCCCCTTACCCACACCTTAGGTCAGACCTAGAACGATACCCGGAGGTTGATGCAAAGGAAAAGAAAAGAAAAGTCATGATTGGCCACATTAAACAGGAAATTGTACCACAAAATGCAAAAGATGGTCAAGGGAAACACATTTAGCACGTGGGAAAAAAGCCAATACATGATCTCTACACCCTTCCATGGCCATCACCCTGGTTCTTATAGGCCTTAGATGAGCCTCCTTTATCATTTAGGAACTCATGACTGTCCCAACACTTAGTGGGCGATGAACTGCCCCACCTTAAAGGGGGTATCCACTATTATACTTTACACATCATGCTCTCATTCCTTTGAGCCCCGAGCAGTTAACTAAAGAAAAATCATAAAAGGAAAAAGGCATACAAATAAGGGTGGAAAAATCAAGGTTGGGGTATCTCATGCACCACGATTGCTCCCTCCTATATATTATATACCCAAGTGTGGGCTTCCCTTTAGTAGCTACCCTTGTACCCCGACATGTGGCCCAAGATTGCCCCTTTCATTCCCTACTCCATTCATCTCTTTATCACATGTCACCACCATTTAAAGGATGTACCTTGGACATACTATCCCCTCTAAAGGTAGAAACCACCTAATACGGTACTTGGTTAACCCCCTTGGAGCTTGGAGACATTAGCACATACCAAGCCCATTATGGAAGGGCATGCCATTATGAAGTGACCAACTGTTATCCATGGCTTGTAAGCTCTATAACTCGATTTCTTTAAATGACTTGTTGTGTTGGAAGGCTAGGGGACGCATTAGATCTTATGCAGGATTGCAGATGGTCTCCATTTTGGGTTTGGTCTCCCTATATGGGGTCTTAACCCTCCAGAAGGCTACATTGGCACATGTAAGATGTCTGTAGAGAAACATGGACCTCCACAACAATAGACAGCACTCCATGGATCCCTTGAGATGCTCAGAGATTGCTAGAGATCCACCTATTAGACGAGGAAGATGACCTAGTTCACCAAGCCCAGTCGGCCCCACAGTTGTACCATGCACTTGGCAGATGACCCAGGATCTATATGATGATGTGGCATCACTTACATCATAATCTGAGCCCTTGCAGACGATCTACAGGCATCTTCGATCTACTTGAAGACCCATGAAGTTACTTGTGTACCCCCACACACATTGGGAGCACCACAAGTTTATTATTTGGAAAACAAGGGGCCAATCCCTTGTCCACTACTTTTGGGAGTCCTATTTCTCATTATGGCTCCTATAGACTTCATCAAGTTTCTTAGAAGGCCCAACGAAATGTACTATTGATTATTTTACCTCTTGAGAAGCTTATTCTTTTGTTTATGAGCTAGTTTGGTGGGCTTGTCACCAAAAGTTTATGTATTTTGCACATTATTTTATTCTAGGGGCTAATGTGGACCTAATTAGCTAAATCAAACTCATTAGAAGTGTATAAATACAAGTGATGTGAATTCATTTTAGCATCATGACTTGGATTGGACTTGTATCTCTCTAGAGAACTTCGCTATCCTTCTTGGTGGGCGAATTTTTGGAGCATGGAATGAATTTTGATGTTTAGATTATTTTCTCTTGTCTTGGAGCTTCTTGATTGGCAAAGTCTTGATGGTTGGATATACTCTTAATACATGTAAGTGCAATTTAATGTTATTTTCTCTTTCTATTTTTGTCACATACATTGTTGTTGGGATTTCACTATACTAGGACTAATTTACTGCACCCATTTATGCGAAGTTGTGGAAATTTAGTTTCTAGATAGTGATGCTTCATGTATGGACCATGTATTATGAATGAATGTTCCTAGAGATGCTTCTTCATTGAATTTCATCTTGATAAGCCATATATTTTGCAAAACGAAGTATAAAGTTCTTGAAGTTGCTTTTGTTGTTGCCCTAATGCCATGCGAAGTTGTCTTTGAGGCCTCCTTGACATAGAAAATTCAATATCCATAGTCATAATTACTCTTGACTCCAAATCTCCCCAAAGGATTAGGCACTGGCCCACCATAAAGGTGATCACCTTAAACCTTATTTCTTCCCCCCCCCCCTCTTTTATAGGCCTAGCCCATTAGGTTTCCTAGGTACTTTCGCACATTTGGACACCTCAGCACACCTTGGCATGGCATTTGGAGCCCTAATTGGGCATGACATGAGCATTTAAAGAGGGTACAGCTCACATGTGTGGGCGATTATGGTCTATTTTGTCATTAGCTAGTGGGTTTCCTTGTAACCCAATTTCATTTCATGTCAAAGTTGTTATTAGGGGCTTCATTAGGATAAAATATTTGAGGTAAACCTCATATAAGTAGAGGATACCTTCATTTCTTTTGAATCATCACTTGTGGATTAACTCAGACCCCTTAGAGACTTCGAACTAGCTGAAATTTGTCTTATATTTTGTCAAGATGTAATTTATTGTGGAGTTTTTGCTTATGGAGTTATTTTCTTGTTTTCGAGATCTCCTTTTGGAGCAATAAAGGATTGGTTCATCCATCTATCTTGTAGGTGTTCTTTGTATTGAAATTTATTTTATGGCTATTGCATGGAATGGATATTGTCTAGGGTTTTTATGTGCTAGTTATTATTGAAAAAATTTCTATGGAATCTTAGCGATGGTATCGTATGCATTACTCATTGTCGCAATGTTGCAAACATCAGGATTGGGATAAAATCAACAAGGGTCTAGAAAACCAAAATATCGTAAAAATTAGGCAAATATTGGTAAAAATTAGCAAAGATCAGCAAAAATAAGATACCATGAAAATATGGGTAAAAAGTGGCAAACATCAACTAGGCCAAAAAATCGTAATTTCGGGATTTTATCATGATAAAATTAGGAATGTTTGCAAAATTGCATTGTAGAATTTGTGCGACAATCCCATCAGTGATTCTTCATGATAAGCTCTCCTCATTGACTTTTCTCCCCCATTAATTGATAGCTAGGGTTTAAAACTAGGGTTTTTTATTCCCTTACTCCTTGCTAGGGTTTAGCCTTTTCTCCTATGTAGACATCCCTTAGACTCCATCACCCAAGGTTAAGCACTAGCTTTATTCACATTGTTGATCACCCTAAAAGTTATCTCCAACTCATATTCGTCTCCCCTAATTTTGATTTTTGACCTCTTAAGGAAAGCCGCTAGATAAACACTAGTCTTGCCCTATATAAACATTAGTCTTGCCCTAGGCTTCAACTAGGGGCTTGTTGAAGGCTTGTTGTGCCACAAATTGATCATACTTATCCATTCCAATCCTTTGCTTGGTCTTATGAACCTAGGTAAGCCTGTTGACCTTTGCCTACTCTTAAACCTTAGGTCATTTTGTGCCCTAATTAGGCCTTTTGGAGGGAATGCATTGCCTTGTTTGTGCTAGTTGAGCCACGTTCTTAAGTAGAGTGTCACTCCTTGACCTATCCTTGTCACCTCTAACCCCTAGAGTTGACATATCCTTTAGGTGACCTAACATAGGGAAGCCTCCCTTGTGGTGCAAATCACGAAAAAGCAGGAGGTAGTGGTTGTGGTGACAGTGGGCCACATTAATAGTGTTGTCACTTAGTGTAGCTTTTGTCTTGTGAGCTCCCCTCACAAGGCTTGCTAGATTTTGAGGCAGCAGGGTTCATCCTTTATACCTAGAGACATTTTTAATCTATCCTTTTTCTACATAGGATCAACATCTTAAGAAATTTTAATTTTATGACAAACATCCATATCCCTCTTCCTTGCTCATCTGAGGGAGTTTCCTCCCTAGCCTTCCTAGCACATACAAGGTTGGTTCATTAAGGCCACCACACTCCTTCAATGCATTAGAATATTTCTTGAGTGTATCCCTCCTTTCAATGACTCTTTGGATGCCAATGACAATCTCCTTCTGATGAAAGAAGAGACCGAAAGAGTAGAAGGATATCTATCAAAGGTAAATTCAAAGCACTTGGGTCTCTTCCCCTCAAATTCTTAATCCCAAGATGCCCTTTTTCATGAGCACTTCGTGTAGCTCTACAATAATCTAATTGTTTGTCCTAACTACATTCTATGTTAGTGGGTTCATGGCCTCAAGAAATTACTTGACCAGTTGCAAATTTCTCACCACATATGGATGAAGATGGGTGAGAGGATCTACCAACTATGCCATCTCCCAAGAGATTGAATCAAAAGAAAATTGTCTTTGGGTATCCCCAACACTATGAGATCTTGTGGAGTTTTCATTGCTTGTTCCAAGACACAAGTGGTTATCTTATGACCTTTCACTACCCTAATCATATATGCCTAGCCTTGTATGTATAGGTTGTAGTTATCCATAAGCGAGAG
This sequence comes from Pinus taeda, assembly GCA_000404065.3. Taxonomy (NCBI): domain Eukaryota; kingdom Viridiplantae; phylum Streptophyta; class Pinopsida; order Pinales; family Pinaceae; genus Pinus; species Pinus taeda. Next base: position 62,330 of record APFE031041038.1, read on the forward strand.
AATTTGTGGGGCTACTCCAAACCAAGTTCTAGCAGGCTCATTACTTCTTTCTTTTAGCTTATCTTTGTTGATGGAGGTGCTAAGTGCTAGGCTAATTCCCACACTAGCGAGTTAGACAGTGACTTAACTAGCTAGAAGACATGTCACCTCTACAAAACCTTAAATTCAGGTCTGCTTACTATAGATTATGGTGCCCAAGTCAAATCGAGCAGCATAACCTCCATCATGATATTCTAAACCCTGACCTCAAACGTTAGAAGTGATATGACATCTGATTCCACAACTCTTTGAATTGTATAGTCAAGCGCCTTCACCTTTGGGCACTCTTCAAATGCATCATCAATATTTTGTCGGTTCCTTCACGATCATTTATGTGACTCGAGATGCCTCTTTTCCCTGTCTTCCTATACTTTTGCTTCCACTTACGAGTTGATTTTGAGATGGAACCTCACACCTCTTAGGCTTTGATCATCTCTTGTTCATTTCATTCTTGTATTGTGATTTACAATTGTTGTACTTTGGTAACATATTAACTCCTAGAGTGTTCTAAGCACTATCACTATTTAGTGGCCACTGATTGTAATATCTAGTTATAATCACCTATTACTTGCTCATTTGTGGACATTAATGAAATTCTCTAATCTTATCTAGGCATTTAGCCCTTATGTTTTGTATAGCAATTCTATTCACATGTTCACATATGCTTCAAGCTTGAGATTGTCTTCAAATAAGTCCAAATTCATTTGCTACCTCATTTCCATGTGTTGTTTAGTCAACTTCTTCATTGTTGTTGTTCATATAGTTTCTAGTCAAAAATCGTGTCCTAAGAATGTCACCAAATCATCAAGTCAAACATACAATGCTTGTCTTGTTCTATTGCATGGCAATCATGTTGCTACCCTTTCAATTAAATAATAATCCTCTTCTCTAACCATTGATTTATTCCCACAACATAATTCTTCAATTTTAAAATTCAATTTGTTAACATTGCCAACTAGGGCCAAATTCCACTTTGGGAAACACATTTGAAAAATATAATTGTGGAATTGAATTCCTCTTTTTGAGAGGACCAAAATTGACCTAAAGATCGCTAAATTTGGACAAGGAAAAATATGTTTTTGGAATCAAACCCACAAGTGTAATTTCTCAAGGTCAGCTTGGGGTTAATCAGATAAGTTGAACCCCTCTTCATCACCTATAAATAAAAGTGACCTCCAACCTCATTTGGCACATCCACATCACATATTTCTTCTTTCTGAAATAGTCGTAGAAGGAAGATGACTCCAATGAAGGAGGAAGGGGAAGGTTGACATCATTTCTAGATTGTTTAATGGGTCGAGTTCCTTAGGCAAGAGGTTGAGACTATTAGGAGCAAGTCTGGGCTAATTTGATGCATGTTTGAGGATTGTTCTAGGCAGCATTTATCCTCTTTTGCAGGCCGAGGCCCAAGATCCTACAAGAAGGCAGCCGCAAGCTTGAGTGCTATTTGGAAGATGTTTTAAGGTAGGGTTGTTGTGTGTGGGTTTCTCTTGTGCAGGTGGGTCGCAGCAATGGGAAGTTATTTCAGGCAAGCCGCAAGCCTAAAGGAGCTTGGATAGGGATCAAAAGGGTAAGACACTGCTCAGGTAGGCTGCAGACTCTGTATTGAGACAACATGTGGGTCTTGTGGCAAGCTTGAGGGTTGAAACTAGCCCAGATCAGCCTAAGAGTGAGGACAGAGATTTCAGAAGAGAAGTCGTAGCCTTGAAAGGAGGTTTGAAAGGAGGTCTCGAGGTGAGTAGAGGAGTTGTAGCAATGAGCCAATGAGCCCTAACCAGGATTTAGACTATCGCTAAAGGAGACCGAGCTCAAGATGAGTTGTTTTGTTGATGCTTTGACCGTTGTTGACCACTGGACGGGCAGAATTTGACTGCATTTGACTAAGGACAGAGTTGCAGATTTGATTGGGTTGTTTGTTTGGCATTTGGACAATGTTTTTGGATCACCAAAATGGCAAGTCAATTTTGACTTTGAATTATTGTACTCTCTCTCTTTCTCTCTGTTGAACATTTGATATTAACAATAAGAAGGATTGATCAAGGGTTTTCCCCATCTTGGGGTTTTTCCCTGGCTTGAGCCAAATTCTTATGTTCTCTTTTTTTGCATTTATTGTTTATGTTCTTTCTTCAGTTACTGTCAATGAGATAATGGTTTATTTGATTGCTAATGGAAATAAAATGGAAATGAACGGGCTAATATGAAACATTCAAGTAATTAACTTGAGTAAAGAACATGTTAACTAAAATAAACACGAATTAATAGGAAAATGTCAAAGATGGCGCATACACAAAGCAGAGTATTACAAAGAGGTAGGCAGAGACATGAAGAAGATAATACTTTTGTAATCTATGTGGGGACAGTAAATAAAGGTGGAAGGATATATACAAAGATGTTTCCTCTCCTTTTCCTCGATAATATTAAGGCAGTGATAGAAGGAAACTAGGTAGGATAATCAACATATAACCTTATGCTAATGGTTGTAAACATCCATATTCATGCCAAATATGAAAAAAGGCTTGAGACGAACTAATTGTTGATTTTTGTGTAGCATCGGGAGATATTCTCGCACGCTAAGAGGCCTCTTAAGTTGATCTAGAAACATTATGGAAATTAAAATAAAATAAATTTTACTTTTAGGTTTCATGTAGGCTCAAAATGGACAAGTCGACCCACCATAATGGGTGTGTACCTTAAGGTAAATGCACCCCTTCGACTTGTATATATACAGAGGATGTGACACTTCATTTGAACACACAATCATCGTCATCTCTCTTCTATATTAGCCACACATGGGAGCAGAAAAGGGATGACGTGACTAAAGTTTGGAATTGGTTTTTGGCACAGATTTCTAGACAATTTTGATTTATAAACCTTGCTGAAGAGAATTTCTCCTAGAAAAAGAGTTGTTGGGTTTCTCCAAAGTTTGGCTTTCCCAAGGAAAATTTTGTCTCTATTGTGAATAGTTGTCTCTTTATGATCTTATGATTTTCATTCCATCACTGTTGAAATATTTTGTGTATACTTGCTCAATAATATGAGTGGGATAATATAAATTGTATGAATATTATTAGGTAGTAATTATCAAATCAGAAGATTAGTTTCTACTATGGTTATTGTAGAAAAATCAACATGGTATCAAAGAAAGGTTAAGAGAAGAGCCACAGAAGACAAGAAGAGGTCGACTTTAGTAGTTGATCTATCTAAGAAGAGGACAAGTAGCATCCAAGAAAAGGCTGAGGTATTTTTCTATTTGTTGGACGAAGAGGAGACTGGCCAAGATTCTGATCTATGAAGAGCAAGGTCGAAAGGCCTCAGATCTATGCACAGGAGGGGCGAAAAGTGGAATAATTGTATATGTTTCGTTACAAGGCTAAGGCGACGGTGAATTAGTATAGCAAATAGGTTCGTTGATGGATTGAAGCTTAAAATGTGAAGTGTCAACTCTACAGTGGACAATTTTTTCTCTAAGTTCGATTCTTCACAACTTTGTGGATTGATACTCCTCCATCATGGCATCCTTCCAAACTTGTGGCCTGCTGCCTCCTCATAATTGGAAGGCTCGGAATCAATGATGTGGCTCATCAATGCCATATAACCCGAGTAACTTTGTGGTCGTTTGCTTTCCCTAAAAGTACCACAAGGAGTTGTACGCCCCTTTGCATCATGCAAAGTGTCATAAAGCCATGCTGGCCTCTTCCTGGTTCCTGCAACATCTTTTGGTGGGTTCACTTGTTCTGTTGGCTCCTCCTGATCATCTGAAGGATGAACACCTGGAATGGAAGGACATGTATTTGCATCCTTCAGAGTCTCATATTCCTCACTATCAATCTCCATGTGGGACTCTCTAGACTTCCTAAAGGCTACCTCTTTATCAAAAATAACATCCCAACTAACCTCAACCTCACGCTATCCTGGAATGTAGATCCTATAGGCCTTTGAAGTCTCGTTGTATCCCATAAAAGTACCCTTCTTCCCAAAAGGTTCTAGATTCTTCATCTTCTCCTTGAGCACGTGAACATATACAAGACAACCAAAGATCCTCAAATGATTGACCTCTGACTTCACTCCTATAAATGCCTCCTCAGGAGTCTTGTCCTCCAATAGCCAGTGAGGACTCCGGTTCTGAACATAATTAGTTGTGCTAGTTCCCTCTACCTATAAGAACGTGGGTAGATCCTCATCATGAACCATCGCCTTCACCGCTTCCACAATAGTCCTATTCTTCCTTTCAAACTCCATTCTGTTGAGGATTGCAAGGAACTATCCACCCCCTCTTGATCCGTACCTCCTTGTAGAAATCAATGGAGTCCCTGGAAGTATACTCCCCTCCATTATCTGACCTCAAAACTTTTATCTTCCTTTCTGTCAAGTTCACCACCTGAGCCTGGAGGATGGAACTCCTAGGCTAAAAACCTCATCCTTGGTCTTAATGATATAGATCCAAGTTTTCCAAGAGAAATCATCAATGAATGTTACATAGTATAAGTAGCCACCCAAGGAGTATGTAGTCATAGGTCTGTATACATTTGAATGTACTAAATCCAAGATCCCCTTGGATCTACTATCACGACTCAAAAATGATCCCTTAGCATTCTTGCCAAGTGCACAACCCCTGTAGATGCCATCATTTTCTACCTGGACCTATGGAAAACCTGTATCCATCTTACTTCAAAGCAGGTAAAGCCCCGTAATGTAGATGAGAAAATCCCATACTTTCATGTACTAATGCCTAGGTTGCTCATCCCATCAATCTGTATAGACCTCCTTCTCGAACACCAATTACTTATGTTGAGTCCATGCTTGAGCCCTTAGGCCATATAAAAACCTGACCATCAATAAATGCAACTCGATAACCTCTATCTTCCAGTGCTAAGATAAAGAGCAGATTCTTCTTCTTCAATAGTGGTTACATAGAAAACATCTCCCATGTGTAGTGAATCTCCAAACTCCAGCTGAAACGAAGCTGACCCAACTCCTTTCACTTTATACTTGTCATTATCTCCAAGTTCCACCTGCAACGCTAAATCTCTCTTTGTCAAATCAGTGAGAGCATCTCATAAACCAATCATGTGCCTAGAAGCACCACTATCCACTAACCAAACATCACTACTATTGGTAACAGTGCCTGAAAGAGCAGAATAAAGACTTTCTCCTCAGCTTCCTCTGGCTCTAGAATAGCTCCGTGCTTAAACTTGTCTTCCATTTTGAGACTTGGCACCATTTGGCAAGAGATCGAAAAATCTAGTCAAGTTGTTGAACACTTATCTTTAGGCTGACTGTCATGGCTACTCTTTCAACAAAGCTTTGATACCATGTTGAATTTACTACAAGATGTACGGTAGAAACCAAGTTTTTGATCTAATAATTACTACCTAATGATCTTTAAACAATTCATCTCATGCCACTAATATCAATGAGCAATTATACACAGAATCTTTCAACAATAAATGCAACAGAAATAGTAACATCATAAAGAGACAACCATGCACAATAGAGATAACAATTTTTCCCTTCGAAACCCAAACTTGGGAGAAAAACCCAGCAACTTTTCTTCAAGGAGAAATTATTCTTCAGCAAGGTTTACAAATCCAAATTGTCTAGAAATCTATGCCAATATCCAAGTCCAAATACTAGTCAAACTTGGTCAATTTCTAGCAATTCAACGTTGGTCAAACCAACCAAAATACAAAACATTGGTCAAACAATCAAAATTTGACCTACAGTCAAGCTCAATTCTATGGTCAACTCAACCTGCAGTGAACCCTAATCAATGGTCAAACTTGGTCAAACTCAAACTTGGGCAACTTTCAGTCAATTTGGCCTCTTCCTACTCACACATGCAACTACTTTCTGAAGACACGTGAATGAATGATCAAGGTGAAGTGTCACATCATGTATACACATAAGTTGAATGGGTTGAATTTTGGCCAAGGTGTACACCCTTTCATGGTGTACCACTATCCACTAACCAAACATCACTATTATTAGTAACAATGCCTGAAAGAGCAGAAATAAAGACTTTCTCCTCAGCTTCTTCTGGCTCTAGAATAGCTTCCTACTTAAACTTGTCTTCCATTTTGAGACTTGGCACCATTTGGCAAGAGATCGAAAAATCTAGTCAAGTTGTTGAACATTTGTCCTTTAGGTTGACTTTCGTGGCTACTCTTTCAACAAAGCTTTGGTACCATGTTGAATTTACTACAAGATGTACAGTAAAAGCCAATTTTCTAATCTAATAATTACTACCTAATGATCTTTAAACAATTTATCTCATGCCACTGATATCAATGAGCAATTATACACAGAAAATTTCAACAATAAATGCAACGGAAATAGTAACATCATAAAGAGATAGCCATGCACAATAGAGAACAATTTTTCCCTTGGAAACCCAAACTTGGGAGAAAAACCCAGCGACTTTTCTTCTAGGAGAAATTATTCTTCAACAAAATATACGAATCCAAATTGTCTAGAAATCTATGAAAATATCCAAGTCCAAATACTAGTCAAACCTGGTCAATTTCTAGCAATTCAACATTGGTCGAGCCAGCCAAAAATACAAAACATTGGCCAAACAATCAAAATCCGACTTGCATTCAAGCTCAATTCTATGCTCAACTCAACTTGGTCAACTTTCAGTCAATTTGGCATCTTCCTACTCACATGTGCAGCTACTTAAGAAAGAGAATGTCATGAATGAATTATATCAAGGTGAAGTGTCAAATCATGTATACACACAATTTGAATGGGTTGAATTTTGACAAAGGGCTACACCCTTTCATGGTGGGGCCCACATGTCCTTTTTGAGCCTACATGAGGCACAAAAAATGAAATTTTAATTCTAATTTTTACAATTTAGGTGACCTCTTTAATTTTCACAATTTAGGTGACCTATTGGCATGAGGAAATATCTCTCGATGCTACACAAAAATCAACAGAGACAACAAATTTTACCGTGAGAAAAACAATGTTGGGAGAAAACCCAGCAACTTTTCTTTAGGAAAAATTATTCTTCAGCAAGGTTTACAAAATCAGCAATTTTGTCTAGAAATATGTGCTAATAATCCAAGTCAAAATACCAATCAAACCTGATCAATCTTCAACAAGTCAATGTTGGTGAAACCAAACAAAATATCAAAAATTTAACACTAGTCAACTTGGCCTAGACAACCTTCTTGCAATCAAACTTCAGCCCTGCAGTCAACTACAATCAACCCTGTGATCAACTGCAGTGTGGATTTCAGTCAAACTACAATCAAATCAGCTCAATCAAATAGTCAAACTTAGTCAACTACTACAATCAAATTCATCATTATATTCACGTGTGCCTATCCAAGAATTATATTAAACTCATCTAAGAACCCATTCAGAGACTCCTTCACAGATGCGACTAAGAGAGATATAGAAAGATGATCTCCAAAACAAACTTCTTCATGCTCAGACTTGCTCTTCGTTGGTGGAGAAAATGAAAGGTCGCATCATCCATTTATACTAGTTGAATGGGGTGAAATAACCCAAGGGACACATCCCTTCACCCTCGTGGGTTGACTTGTCATTCAAAAAATCATTTTTTTTTATTTTTATTCTTCATAATTCTTCTAGGCCGACCTAGGCATGCAGTCACCTCTCAATGCTACACAAAAATCAACAAAGGAGGGCTAGGTCTGAAGTCCTAGAATGAGCTAGGCAAGCTTCAAGAGGGAGCAAACCATTGTACCTTAGAGCCAATCGGAGGTCACATTTTTGAGATGGATTGTTGTATGAAGTAGGGTACAGATTGTTGTGTTTAGAGTCGTGTAGAGGCAACCTAAAGGAGCTTTAATATCTCGTTGTTTGGAGGCAGCCTAAAGGGAACAGAACCGCACTGAAGAAGGTCAAGGCAAGGTGTGCCCTGATTGGTCAAGTAACTGACAAATCCATGTTTGATCATATATAGAGAGTTGACACGTTGCAGAAACGGACTAAGAAGCTAAGTTAGGAAGTCATGCTAATGACCTAAGTCCAATTGAAAAGCAAGAAGTTTCAATGTTTAGGCCAAGTGATTGTAATCAAAGTTGAGAGTAGAAATCTATTAATTGCATGGTGAAGTGACGACCATCTAAGGAAGAAGAAATTGACGACAAATCCAAAGTACAACATGGAGTTGAGTTGGTGCTCAACTAAGGGATTGGTGTCTCTTGTGGGTCAGTGTCCACAAATTCACTGAGTTGGTGCATGATTGGGGGATTGGTCTCACAAAGTTTGGTGCCTACAAAAGCTTCAGTTAGTGCTGATAAATCAAGAAGTTGGCGCTTCCTGTCAGTTGGAGTTGATACAGTTGATTGTACTCTTTATCTATTAAGAAAAGTTGAAAGTGGTTTTTCTCCAAGTTGGGTTTCTACTATAAATCTGTTATGTTCATGTGTTCAATCTTAGATGGTTAATGTTATGATTTGTTGATGGTTAAAAATTGTTTAATTGACGAAATATCGATTCACCCCCCCCTCCACCCCACCCCCTCAGCATTTCCAACACCCTATGTAACCCATTAACCATATTAAACTTCACCATCAATATCAAACTTCATAAATCTAGATGTCTAAGTCACTTTCTACTATGGTTGTCAATCTTGGCTATGTTTGCAATCAACCTTGGATCCTACTTAGGGAAATCACAAAACTTACACAATTTGTCCTTAGGATGAAGTACACCTTCAACAACCTATTAGGTCAAAATTCAACATTCTCACCAATCTAGGTTAAGGCACAAACAACAATTAGCACTCAAGCTTGGTACAACAATAGATCATTCTGACATTCAATCCTACCAAAACCAACAACAGTAAGTGCATAATCCTCTACAACAAATACTTTTTCTTTTGTAAATTCACTTAATGTATAAAAGAGAGATGCATCCTTAGTCAATATGTTAAATTATGGTATGTTCTATGCTTAGAGCAATTTACTTCTTTTCTTCTTAATAGCCACAGATTAGCAATCACATATACATTAAGTAAAGTGCAAATAGAACATTAAACGATCAACAAAAAACAAGCCAAGACAAGAGGCACAAGATGTGGCCGCTAGCCAGGAACAAACCCCAATGTAGGAAAACCCTTTGATCAAATCTTCTTTTATCTTCAATAGTTCAGCAGAGAGAAATAGTACAAAATCAGAATTCTGTAATTTTATATCAGAAGTAGCAAACCCTAGATCAGCAAAGTCAAACTTGGTCAAACAACCCTGGATTGGCTTCTAGTCAAATTGAAGAACTTGGTCTTCAACAGCAATAAGTAGCAGCCCAAAACAGTGCTAAAAACATGGTCAAAACAGTAGTCAATATATCAGCTCCTGCAGTCAGGCCTACCCAATCCATGCTGCCTCAAAACAGTGGTCAAACAGAGGTCAACAAGGCTGATCTGAATTGCAGCTAGCAAGAGAGAGACTCCCCACACAAATTCACAGTCAAGGGAGCCTATACGTTGGTCAACCAGTCCTCTAGCACCCAAAACATGTTGATGTACCTTCCTGCGTCTTTCTTCCATGTCATAGCTTGTTGCCCTAACTGCGTCCTCTTTCTTCTTCCCACGTGAGAGAGTCTTCTTCCTCCTATGCATACCCAAGAGACTAGGAGAGAGAAGAGATGTGGAGATGATATGATGAGAAAATGAATCAACCTCTCTTGTATTTATATGATTCACTGGGCATGTGTGCCACACATTTAACTGTTGGCCAACCTTGACAATTTGTCAAGTAAATAAAAATAAATTCATATCCCCATAAATACTTGTCAGAATCAGATGATCATTAGATCAATCCTACACCTCTCGACAAGAGGAATCTAGTAAAAATATCAGTTGCCATAAATGAGGTGACCCACATGGAATTTGGCCCTAGTTGCCAATTTTAACACTCCCTCTCAACTAGGGAGAACTCCATCTGTAATCCGTCTGACCGTCGCTACTATCCCAACCATCAAATGCACTGCCCTGCACTGCTTGGCCCTGCTTTGCTCTGCTCTGCTCGAACTATGAAGAAGAAGAAATGATCGAGGATGTATCATACCACCCTCCACTGACCCGAAGTCAGTCTTAGAGTGTGTCATACCACTCTCATTGATCCCAAATCAGTATCATTGATCCCAGATCAATGGAGGTCATCCTAGCATAGGGAGTAAGGTAGATACAACGATGCGTCCATCGATAGTACTACTAATGGTCCCTAACCCCATTTCCCTACTCATTGATCAAATGAGAGGTACTTCCCATGAGTCCCAAACTGCATGGGTAGGATGCCTCAACAAGAGAACTAATCATCCTGTCCACAGGAGAACTAATCATCATGTCCACAGGAGAACGAATCATCATGTCCAATAGTCGCCACAAGAGAACTAATCATCCTGGCCCACAGGAGAACTAATCATCCTGTTCCACAGTCGCCACGGAGAACTAATCATCCTGTCCTACAGTCGCCACAGAGAACTAATCATCTTGGCCCACAGGAGAACTAATCATCATGTCCTACAGTTGCCACGGAGAACTAATCATCCTGGCAAACAGGAGAACTAATCATCCTATCCTACAGCCGCCACGGGGTGTCACAGGGGAAGGTTGAACCTTTCACCCTGTACGTAGTGCACTACTAGGGGATGGTGAGTCGCCATGTGGTCGCATGTCATTCCAAGAAGTACCTCACGCCCCCCTGGGGCTCCCAGAGCTCAATACATCATACTCGACCATCATAAGAGGGTCTCTGAACAACACCAAGTCGTTCTCAGAAAGTCAAGAATTTGACCTTTCCGAGGGGCTTCGTCAAATTGTCAGTGACCTGTTCATCTGTACTAATATGTTGGACCCTTATTGCTCCCCACTACACCATACCCCGAATATAATGGTACCTGATATCGATATGCTTGGAGCAATCACGAAATACGGGATTCTCTGATAAGCGAATCCCGCTTTGGTTGTCACACAAGACCACGGTGGTATCTAATGTAAATCCAAACAGCTCACTGAAGAGCTTTTGCAACTAGATCGCCTCACAAGAGGCCATACTAGTAGCAATGTACTCTGCCTCGGCGGTACTCAAAGCCACCAACTTCTGCTTCCTGCTCATCCAGGATATCGAGGCAAATCCCAAAGAGAAACAACACCCGGAAGTGCTCTTTCGGTCCACCACACTGCCTGCCCAATCAGCATCGGTATATCCAAGTAGTCTCACATCTCCGGCAGTGTATCTTAACCCATGAGTGATTGTGCCACGAAGATATCTCAACAGATTCTTGGCACCAATCCAATGTGTGTGGTGAGGCTCAACCATATGTTGACTCAACGTGTTGACTGCAAAGCATATATCCGAACGGGAGTTCACCAAGAACATCAATGCTCCGACAAGTTGACAATACTCGGTAGCATTTCGTAAAACAGGTCCGGCAACACTACTGCTTAACTTCTTGAAGTCAAGCACCATCGGGGTAGTTACGGACTTGCAGTCCACCATACTGAATCTCTCTAATATCTTCACCACATATTTTCCTTGGGATAGGAAAATCTCCCCTGGCTTCTGCCAGACTTCTAGTCCTAGGATATAGTGCATCAATCCTAGGTCCTTCATCTCAAACTCAAAAGCCAACTCCCTCTTAAATTTGTGAATGAAGGGGTCTGCCCCTGTTAGAAAGAGGTCGTCAACGTACAGCACCAGTATGAGAGGAATGTCATCTTCAACCTTAAAGTAAAGGTTAGAGTCGGCTTCACTCCTAGTGAATCCTAGCTTCATCAAGTGATGAAAATGAGATTTTGGGGGTTGCCCAAAATCCCAAATTCTTTAAAAATCTTGATCCTGGACCTGTGGGTTATGGGCCCACTCAATATTTGGGAAGCCTTTTAATTAATTCAC